>CM029012.1:214655898-214945809 GCA_016801055.1 Panax notoginseng | reverse complement strand
AGGGAGAATGATTATTATTATTAATATTAATAATACTAATAATATTCTTAAATTAATATTAATATTAATATAAAAAATAATAATATTAATAACATTGCATAATAATATTAATGTTAATGTTTATTATATAACATCCGCATTTCCCCCCAAAATCATACATGATGATAAAAGATTATAATAATTTATTATATTAATCTTAATATCCACTTTTATATTAATATTAATAATTAAGAATATATATTATAATAAGTCATGCTCCATTTATGAACTCTGTCCATTGAATTAATGAAATAAAAGTACGTAGTTAGTATTTCATATTTGATTTTGTAAAATTTTACGTGATTAAATAATATTAATATTACTAAGTATTGAATTTGAAAATCCCATACAGTTAACCAAATAGATATTTTTATTGTTAATGAAAAAATGGAGGAAGGAGATGAGAGAGAGAGAGAGGAAAGAGGAAGAAAAGGAAAAAGATTTTTTTTATTAATTTTTATTTTTGACACGTGTCACCACATCTAAAATAAATTAACATCTCTTTTTGTTTACCTGCATTTTTTTAACGAGAATGATAAATTGAGCTTCGTTTTATAACGTTAAGTGTACTTTTAGAAAAAAGAAATTTAGAATGAAAGTGAATTTCAGGAAAAACATCACAGACATTTTTGAATCTTTGCCTTAGCAATAATTAAACACTAACTACTACCTTGTCTTTGGTATTTCTGATCATACAATTTAGCTAACAACATGTACTTATTTATCTTAATGAATGAAAACAACAACCTCCTCGAACAATTTTACACAACTTAATAAATGTTAAAAAAATCTATTTAAGAATATAATAAACACGTAAAGCAACTAAAGGGTTCGTCCTAAGGACTAAACACCTATATAAAATAAACAAACAGAACTGAACACCTAAACAAAATATTGCTAAGAAATTCGTTTTTTTCCATAAAAAAGGTTGTTCGCTCCAAGAGCTGAACAAATTCATCGAACACCATTAAAAAAGATGTTCGTTCACTGACCTGAACATAAACCACCAAACTCCATTAAAAAGATGCTCGTTCACTGAACTGAACATAAACCACCGAAATCTGTTTAATATGTTCGCCCCCCATGTACTGAACATCCAACCGAACACTAAAAATATTGTTCGCCCCTAGAGGCTGAACAAATTCCACCGAACATCAAAATACTGTTCGCCCCCCAGGGACACCAAAACGTATAAGCTAACATTTGAGCCTGAAAGGGCGAGGACACTACAATATTGTCAAAGATTTTGAACAAGTTGGAATTCAGTAATTCTGTCTTGTCCTTTTTTCATTCATGCATGAGTAAGGTTGTAAAATAAATAAACAGTTCGGATCTTGATTCATACTCGCTCGACTAAGAGTTTGATTTGAACACACGACTCGAAATATAAATGATTTAAATATGAGCAAATTTTAAATTTCATATTCGTTAGAATTTGATGCGAATTTCAAATTGAACAGTAAGGACGAACGAATTTCAAATTAATTTAAAAAACACTAGCTAATAACTTTTAGATAATCAAAATTAGAAGCAATTTCTAAAGTAGAAGCAAAAGCTAATAATGGAAAAACAGGGACAAATAGGGCTAAATATACTAACTTTTCAAATAACTCGAGCGCAAATAAGAACACATATCAAATAACTGAAACAATTTAATAATCCTTTCGGAGGCACAGGGGCGATCTAGCCACAAAGTTCAGTATGATCAAATTCGATTTTTTTTTTGTTAAGAATAAAAATATATAATATATAATATATATATATATATATATATATATATATATATATATATATATTTATAATTTTCTTAATAAAAAAATATTAGAATGATTTTTTTAATCAACAATTTTTTTTTATATTAAAAACCCATATATAGTACAAATGTTACAAATTCAAAAGAGTTGGATAAGGCCACGCGGAATAAAGAAAACTAGGTAAATAGTCTTGGAATTTAACACCTTATCTTTGTCTTTGAGTTTTAATTTGATGATAAAAGAATTAGGAAGCAAATGAAAACAAAAGAAGATAATATCAATTTTGTAACAGAAGAGAATTTTTTTTTAATGCCCCTTCTCCAAGCGTAGATCCGCCCCTGGGCTGCCACTAATCTTTGATTAAACTACAGTTGGATTCTCTTTATTTATGCCTTCAATGAGCTAAATTTTAGTCCATTTGTTGAACCTCGTAAGTAACAACAGACTCCACCGCCTGGCAGAATAAGCCGCAGATTAATCCCATCCATAATCCCTATATGCCACATCAACAAAAACAGGAAAAACAAAAAACAATGTTAATGTTAGGATGTATTATTACCGCCAAGCCAAACAAATAAAACCTAAATATTTATATGGACATGGCGAACGCCCAAGGAGAATCCTCCACCAAGACAAGCCCAAGTGCCCCAGGAACCCAAGGCTAAGGTACACACACAAACACACAGTGCATATATTTTTATTATGTAATACTCCTATCTAAAAAGTATAAATATTAATTTAACTAATATAACTATTTGGGGCGGGTACGGAGCAGAGATTGGGGCGGCAAAAGCAAATATCTACCCCCACCCACCCACCCCACCCCACCCTACCCCCCTCATTATATAACTATTCGATGATTCTCCATTCCCGGCCCTATCACCGGTCAAAGTCAAAAACTATCATCTAAATTTAGTATTCTATTTTTGTATCTAATCTTTTGTCACCAAAGCATTATTGAATCACTAAACATTATAGAATACGTGTCCCTCGTATAGTCATATTAGTTGATCCTTTATACACTTGTACTTATATATTGTACTTATTCCTATATCAGAAAATTTGTTTCTCGATAGCAACCCAAGTTGGAGGCCAACAAAGTTCCGGGGACATACAAAATATGACATTAACGGTTAAAAATGTAAATGATATACTCCCTCTGTCCCTATTTAAATGACGTTTTAGAGATGGACACAAGAATTAAGATAATAATTGGTAAGCATTAAATATAGTACTCAATTGTCTATAATGCCCTTAAATCATTAATTTATAATAGCACACGAGTTTAAAGTACCAAAAAAATAGGTAGAGTAATGATGGGTAATTTTAGAAAAATTATCATTAATTCTCCTAAATTTGAACGAACGTCAATTAATTAGGGACAAATAAAATACTCTAAAACGTCATTAAATAGGGACGGAGGAGCACAATATAATGTTTATCATATCATATATTTTCTTGAGCTATGTTAACCTTCACATATAGTTTCAACCACAAATCCGAGAACTGCTGCAATTGGCATTCCAATGAGATATAACATTGCTGAATAAATGCACACCACAAGATGCTGCCAACCAACGCATCCCCCTTGCGACACCTGTAGATTTTAAGTCAATTCCGGTGAAATATTAAGAAAAATCTCCAAATATATATATATACATGCTAATATTGAATGGAAAACTGTTAAAATTACCTGATAAGATTCCTTGAATAGAATCGAGTATTATGGAAATTACAAGTAGGGGTGTCATTGAAGCAAAATTCCTCTATCACAACAGAGCTATCACTGAAGAAAACCAGCATAAATATCATGACCAAAGCCTAGAGCCAAAACAACCACAAGAGCCAGAGCTATAGAGAGTTTAAGACTAACGGTCATCGCATGCTTGGCTCGACCAGGATTGCCTGCTCCTAAGTCGTTCGAAACCCTTGTGCTGTTTAAGTTTAATTTTTCATTAATTTCAACTAATGAACAGAATTATAATAGAGCAGTTAGAAGAAAAAGAAGATTGTTCTTATACTTGGTAATCTATCTAACACCTTGCAGCCGCGCTAAGACCATAAGTAAAATTGTAGGCTATTGCTTCTGTATTCACACTACAATATATAAAATCCCAAGTTAGTACTACTTTTTATAAACATTAGAACAAGCTAGAAAATTTGACATAACAAAATTATGGAAATCAAAAGAAATCTTACCACATTGCAACTAATGAAATGGTTATATCAGAGTTTGGCATTAATCCTGCTAGTAACACAAGAATCTCAATGCCCAATCTTCTAAACTGCCAAAAATGTATAACTAATTGTCGTTAGCTTATACAAAACAATGAATCATTAGGTAGCAAGTGGAGAGGCCCCTCAAATATATATAATGAGTTTCCAGGTCTAATTAATCCGATGAATTTCAACACAATCCCCTTGCGTGGACAACCTATATGGGTAGCACGGAGCATGTGGGCCCTATTATGTCTGTGGGACACAATACACAATACATGAAGAGATAACCTCAACTCTGATACTATGTCGAAGCTGTTATCTGTAATATATAGTATTTATTTAATATAATATATATATATATAATTATATATTATATTTATGATAAAAACACAGAACATGATTTTATATAAATATAACACAGAAAATATTAAATAAATAAATCTGAGTCCTTTGATTCACAAAGTTTCCTTAAAGCAAATTTATTCCCCCACAGATGCTAAGGGTTAATTGAATAATTGCTTCCCAAGATAAAACGATTTCAATTCTTAATTAGTAGCATTACAAAATTAAGAATTTATCGAACCAATTTATATGTTATGCACTGAACTAATAGTTATTATGCATGAAAATTAATGCATGTATATACTTACACAAAATGGGGAAATATGCAGAACGGGATAAGAGAAACGGAACGAGACTGCAACACTTTTGCAAGAACGAGATTCTGCATAAAGGACTTTCGCAAAAAACAGAACGGGAACAGGAATTGCAGAACGGGGAAGGAACGAGATTTATAGGGAAGGAACGGGAATTGCAAATTTGTGGAACGGAACTCTGTTTTACAGAACAGAACGGAACGGAAATCTCTAGCACAGAAACGGGACGGGAAAAAACTTATTTCTAAATGCTTCCTATACCGTTTATTATAGAAAAAATTCGTGACCGTTATTTCTGTTGGGATATTTCCATTGAATCCCACATCGGATAAATTCAAGAGTGTAGATGAGTTAATAAGTATGTTAGAATCTCCAACCTAATAGGTTAACCTTTTAGGTAAGGAGGTGGTCCAACATGCTTATTGGGCCCGTTTACACAGGTGTGCGCTCATGAATCGTACAATTCCGCTACAAAATGGTATCCAGAGCTCATATGGTTCGATGGGGGGGGCCCAAGAACAAACTCCAAGGTACGAGGGGCGAAGGTACAATTCGCAAGGCCTTCGTGGTGTGGAGTAAATAGAGTTGAATCAGGTGAGGAGCACGGGATGATTTGAGTCCGGGTGAGCAGGCTTAGGAAGGCTCACGTTTGCCCGGACATGGTGGAGTAATATTAGAGTCAAGCAAAGCTCTTGAAGGACTCAAAGGTGAAGTATTTGAATCGGGTGGAGCAGGGCTCGGATGGCTCTAGAAAACTGCTGAGACACGTTTGCTGCTGGCGTGGTGTAGTATTAGAGTCGAGCAGAAAGCTCTTGAAGGATTCAAAAAAGGGCGTGCTTAAAGGATTCAAAGAAGGCGTGCTTAATGATGAAAATACTCAAGTATGATACTTGTTGATGATATTCAAGTGAAAGATGGAGATTGTTGGGATATTTCACATGAATCCCACATCGGATAAATTCAAGAGTGTAGATGGGTTATATAAGTATGTTAGTAATCTCAACCTAATAGGTTAACCTTTTAGGTAAGAGAGGTAGTCCAACATACTTATTGGGCCCGTTTACACAAGTGTGCGCTGCATGATGATGAATTGATGTGGGATGGATCTGTTGGCGTGTAACCGTCGTCAAAACGACGTAGTATTGTGATGATATTTATTAAACAAATTTTGTCTAAAAATATATATCACGAACCCGCCCGTCACGATCACGACCCGACCCAAGTCAATTTTTTCATTCAAATCTCATTTCCAACAGAAGCATCCAACTTAAAACAAATTTGTGGCAAGTTAAGAGGCCCCTGAAGTATACATAATTTATATAATGAGTTTCCAGATCTAATTTATCCGACTATGAATCTTAAGTCGTAACGTATATTTTATATTTTTGCATTTGGCTTGTTCCGAATAAGAACTAGAACTGGAATAACATTATACAAGTCATAACTACTTGTAGTATCGGTAAGTCTATGCTTGAAGTTTAAATTATTGGATACACTAAAAACAAGAAAAAAAAGTTAAGAGTTGATTTACTAACACGCCATAGCTGCAGAAGGAGAGCCAGCTTTAAGTTACCAATGACGTAATAGAAGGACTCTAAAGAAAATCCTTGCCACGTTTTCTTAAATTTCTCCCACAAAGTACATAAGTAGCCAACATAAGAACCGATCCACAGAGAAATCGAAGCTGCTAATGGAGCTCCTTTGAATCCGAGACTAGTCCAATGAACTAAAGCATATGTTTACCAATATGAATGAGCAATGGGATCACAGAACAGACAACCAGTGCATGACTACAGATTGTGTTTGAAGAAACTTGAAGATGTTATTCAATAAACCGTAGGCAAATAATCCTCGTATAAGGCACTTGATATAAAGAGCAGCTGTCTTTGATATTTGAGGATCTTGATGAAGTAATACAAGAATTGGTTCAGTATATACCCAAATGATGGATATGATAACAGAGAAACAAATTGAAATGATGCTAGATGCCTGTAGATATATTCCCAACATCTTATATATTTTTGCACCAAATCCTTGCCCACATAGCGTCTCAAGTGCACCGCTTAAGCCAGTCTAAAATTTATCAACAGAATGTAGAAATTCAAATCAATCAAACGGTATAATAAACTAAGCATAAGAAACACTAGTACAGGAAACATGAAAATAATCATTTGATTTCGAACATTCATTGATTTATGAGTTCCTGAATTATTTACAATAAATTTGTCAGTAGCCTATATAAATCGAAGTTAATTCTTCGCATATTGTAGAAGAGCTGGATTATGTTTGTTTTTTTTTGTATAAAACGAGAAAAGAGTAGAACTATAAAGGTACCATGATGGAGTGAGTTTTATGTACTCCTATCTGATCAACTGTATTTTGAAATGGAAAGGTTAGTGGCAAAGCAATGCACAAATCTACTTTTTTCGACCCTAAAATTTCAAGAATTATATCATAACCATATCAAGTGATCAACAATGTCATGAATTCGGCATTTTCCCAATAATTTGAACAAGAAGTTGACAGGGCTTTCATACTTCAAGATTTCCATGACACGAGAAATTGAGTGTATAATTGGTTACACAGCTTTTTGGGGGGGTTGGGGTTGGGGTTGGGGTTGGGTTGGGGTGGGGGTGAGTTTGGAACATTTTTAAGTCCAAATTTAGATGTAGGTTCTTTTTAGTCGTACACTTTAGTTTTAAACTCAGAAAATTTGATGTAGTTTGAATTAGGATCCTCTCCGTTTCAAATGAATTGAAGATCGAGACTATAAATGTATAAATGTGACATCATGATGACAGGAGAGATGATGATAAAAAATATACAGAGAATGAAGAGTTTTCATTTCATTTGAAGTGGATTGAATCGTAGTAGTAGTATATATACCGTCACTATTTAACTACTTTCAACAAATTTTAAAGTATGTCCGGAAAAAAGATTATATCAGCACATGCATGTCCCATTCTATATATTGTAAGTACAAGTACGTAAATAAAAATTAATTATAATAAATTGTAATTAATTTTACGATGAAAGAGAAACCGGTAACGGTGGCCCAAGAGTTGGCGAGACTGGAGGAGGCAAGCTCCAGCTGACCGAGGTGACTGGCGAACATGACGGAGACTAAAGGGATGAAGTCCAAAGACAGGATTGTTATTATCATCGGCAAAGAAAACAATGCCTGCCCTTCCCTTCCTCTATCATACACTAACAACTTTTTCCACCATCTATTTCTATTTTCCTCTCCTTCAACTAATTCACTTCTCTCTCATGCCCAACACCATCGCTGTAGTAGCCTTCTAGCAATAGCAAAGCTCTACTACTATTCTCGGAAAAACTACTCACCGGATTGATTCCATACTTAATTTCTTCTTCCAAAAGGAAAGGAAAGGAATTGAAAACAACTAGCTACTATTTTCCTTCCAATTCCATTGCTCTCCTCCTTTCCTTTCCTATCCTATCCTATCCTATCCCTCTTTAAATTCCCAACACAAAAACCCACAAACAACAACTCTCTTCTCTCTCTCTCTCTCTCTCTCTCTCTCTCTCTCTCTATATATATATATATATATATATATATATATATATATATACCGTCAGGATCAAGAGCATTCTCCTTAAATAGCATTCCTCTTTAAATAACACTCTTTTATTAAAACAACGTCGTTTTGGAGGGACGCGATGGCATAAAACGACGTTGTTTTAATAAAAGAGTGTTATTTAAGGAGTAATACTATTTAAGAAGAATGCTCTTAATCTTTACCGTATATATATATTATATATATTATATATATATATATATATATATTAGTATACCTTCTCTGATTTTACAATATTAGTTACACAAAAAATTTTATATAAATATTGTAAAACCGAGAATAAAAAAAAATAAGACCTATTATTAAATATTTATATATTTTATTAATATACAATATTAGTGTTATTCCTCACCATATCTTATCGTTGTGTAGTAGACCCCTATAAATTATTAGCGTAAAAATATTTTACTCATTTTGTTTTAAAATTAAAAATATATTTTGATTTTTATAAGTCAATTTATGAAATTCTAAAATTCAAAATTAATATGAATTTATTTTTATTTTGATACAAACAATTATAATAGTTGTATGCTAACTAACTATGAAGTACTGCTAATTACTATTATCTCTATTGTTAATTTTCAAAACTTTAAAATTATATCAATTTTGAGTTTTAAGATTTTATAAATTGACTCTAAAAAGTCAAAATTTATCTCTAGTTTTGGAACAGATGGAGTAATTTTAAGTTAGTTTTTCACTTTTAATTATACTCTATCCGCTTCAAATTATATGATCATTATTAATTTTTGAAAGTTAATTTAAAATATTTTTCAAACTCAAAATTGACATAACTCATTTAAAAAATATGAAATAATAAAATTAGCCATAAAGTAATGTTTTTTAGATAATTTATAATATTCATCATTGTCTTGATTAAAGTAAAAGAATTTAGGTCAATTATAAGTTTAAAAATCTCTTAAATTAACTTTCCTATATACTCCCTTAATTTTATTATATAAAAAATATCTTTTATAATATCACTTTAGTATTTGGTTTTCTAATATTATTTAGGTCCTTTAGCCCTCCAGAAAGAAAGAGGACTATGTTCTCAAGTTTTTTACATTTTAATATACAAACAAATTATATAACCAAAAAAAAAATATTGGCACCCTACGGACCATGATTTTCGAACTATATATATATATATATATAATATATATAATATATATATATATATGAAAATAATCTTACAAAACTACCAAATTCCTTTCTTTTTCTTTTTTTGTTGTAAAATTGTCACTACTTAATTTTTATTAAAAAGTAATTACTCCTTTGGTTCATTTTTATTCGTCTTTTATATATGTTATATTTAGATTGGAGTAATGAAGTTGGGAATAGAACGACTCATTCATATAGAATGAAAAAAATTATGTTTAGTTGTGATTGGAATGAAAAAAATTGTGTTTGGTTCCTTCAGAGAGGGCCGAGAGTTCATATGGAATAATTCATTCCAACTAGAATGGAATCGTGAATCATTCTACTTTGTATTTCATTCCTTCAATCTAAACGTGGCATTAGAGAGTAAAATTTATTCTTTTTTTATTTCTCATTTATAGGTTTCAAGAAAGTATTAATGACTTAGTTTATTATATTATCCTTACAGTAAATATTAGTTTGTTTATCTTTTTCTCTTTTTTATCATGAATTTTGAAAGGTAATATTGAGATATAATACTCATTTAAATCAATTGACAAAGAACTAATTGTAGTATTTTTTTTTAATTTTTGTTTTATCTTTAAAATATTAATTAAAAAGGAATGAAAATAACAAATAAGTATCCCCATGCAGACAATTTATTGTACCAATCAATTGGCTGACAAAAGTTGTAAGACCCCGAATTTTATGAGATAAAAGTATTCAATTTTTCTTATAATTACTATTCAGTAAATGGTTAAATTGATAAATGTTAAAGTTAAGGGTGATTATAAAATATTTCGTTGTTGTCGGGGAATATTCGTTTGGTCGTGGAATATTTTTTCTGTCGGGGAATATTCGTACGACGGCGCAGCCATTTGTGGGCCCCATAACAGAATAACTGTCGGATGAAAATAACGACAAAAATTGAGTTTTTATAATTAACGGCGTAGTTGTTACCGTTAACACTGTTGGAATAGCCGGTGGTAAAAATACAGTAATACACGTTATTGCACAGTAGCACACGGTATTGCACAGTATTTTTGAAATTATTGATTCTTACGTAAGAAGGCACTACTAAATAATTGTCACAGTAATTACTGTTTAAATTTTATTTTACTGATTCAATAATTGCTGCGTTGATATTTTATATAATTATTGTTCAATAATTATCACTGCACAGTATTTCCCATTATCAGATCAATAATTATATTATTTAAATAATATTATTAGATAGCATTATTGGTAATGTCTAGAAAGTTCTGTCCAAGGAGAGGTTTGGTCATCTAATTGCGCGCCAGTAAGGAGAAATCCTTATTGGAAAGCCTCCTCTTTCTTGGGAACAGTCTGGTTGCCTAAAATGTGATTCTGTAATATTATTTGTGAATAATTAATTATTGATTCATATGATAAGAAAATATTTATTTTAGTCGATATAAATGAGAGATATATTTTTGTGGTTAAAAATGAAGGAGTTAATGTTGAGGTGTTTTATCTGTATTTTTGTCGGAACAGAGGTATTGAAAATTAAATTAAGTTTTTGAGATATTTTGCGGGGGTTATAATTTTTAATCCGACCGTTGGATCGTGTTAATATTTAGATATGTTATACATATATAAGTTGAGTATATATCCACAAATTTTGAACCGTTAAAAATGAACGTATGATTTGTTATGAATTTTACGAGATGACTGGTTCAGAAATTGTTGAATTTTCGAAGTTAATCATTTTGGTGAAAAATTCTAGAATTGGTGGGTCCCACTCTTGGTTGGTGAAGAAAAAATGTGCTGAGATTTTTATTCAAATGTGGTGGGTAGAAATAGTAGCAGGTAAAGCCATCAGGTAGCAGGTCAAGTCTGCTTCGGCGTGCTAATATTTTCTTATAAATTAGGGCTGAAGTTAGAATTGAAAATCACACCAGAATTCATAAGCTTTCTCTCTCTTTCTCTCTCTATATTATGAAGCATATTTTGTAAGTATTTAGATACTTTGAGAGTTGATATTCAGTGCAAGTTTCCTTCGACTTTGCATTGCACTCAGAAATACTGCACTTTTGAGATAAGGGATAGTAAGGGATAGTAAGGAATTTTAAGGGTTATTATGTTTTTCAGTTCGTAATTCTTCTGACCTTCAAAAATTCTGGAAAAATTTAAACTGATAATTTGATGAGTTTTGTTGATTGTGTCCAAAAATGGCGATTTTTGGATGTATAGATTAGGAGTTATGGATTTTATGAGAAAAGACTATTTTAAAAGTAACCGCTTATAATTCTTTGTGGTTAACTCCAAAATTGATGAAATTTTTATTAGGGGTACATTTATATGATAGAAGTATACTCTGTAAATTTTAGAATTTTTGGACAAAAGTTCAATTTTTGATAAATGTCTAAATATTTGACTGTTTTAGTCATATGAAAAATAGTAAATGAATTTTAAAAATTCTGAGAAAAATATATGTTCAATATGGACTATATTCTGCTAAATTTCAGAAAAAAAATATATTTTAGAGCTGATTTGGTATTTTTCATGAAAAATAGACTAGTTATGAGTAAATGAATTAAATATGTTATGTGAAGTAAGAAAATTGAAAAATATGATTTTATGGCTTAAGAATCATATATGTGGTATAGGCAGATTTTTGATGAAAGTTTTGGTTATTGGTGATGAAATCTTATGAGTTTGGCATTTTATGATGATTAAATGCATTAATTAGTAAAGTGTAAACAATTAAAATAAATTGTTTATAAGTTTAAAGAAATGTTATTCTTTCAATATCATTATACCGAAATATTGGTATGGATTTTATTGTGAAATTTTTACCTTTTTGAGTCGGGGTTACTACTCATGAGTTACTATTCACGAGTTACTGTTCACGAAAAAAAATTAGTTTCTTTTTGTGACCAAATTATCGTTGATTTATGATTGTTGCTCTTGAAAATAAATGCAGTTGTTGATAATATTATTTTTATTATCATATATAACATTTTTATAACCTTGATGTTGAAATTCTCTTTCGCTTAAGTGTAAAGATGGGTAAATTATTGGTATGATCATAACTATGGGTTCTCTTTGGCCAGTAGTACAAAGTTAAATTTTTGACTGGTATGATCATGACCATTAAATTTATAATTGAATATCTTTAGCTTAAGTGCAAAGGTGAAATGATCAACATGGTTATAATTATTGTTTATATAAATTCTGAAATGATTATATATTTCTTTGAGATATTAATATATTTGGCCTATAATGTAAATATGAACTGTTGAGGAATATCTTTGGCCTGTAGTGCAAAGATGAATTGTTGATGAATATCTTTGGCCGTAGTGCAAAGATGAATTATTGATGAATATCTTTAGCCTATAGTGCAAAGATGAACTGTTGTTCAATATCTTTGGCCTGTAGTGCAAAGATGGTCTGTTGATGAATATCTTTGGCCTGTAGTGCAAAGATGAATTATTGATGAATATCTTTGGCCGTAGTGCGAAGATGGATTTATTAACATGATTATGAACAGGAACTGTGATTTGGTATAACCATGATCTTGATGTTTCAGGTAAAGACAGGTAATGAAAATATTCTTCGTCCTGGGTGTGCGAAAAAAAATTTAGAATCACAATTATGATTATGAGTTATTCATATGATTCTGGAAAGAAACTGTTGAGTGATGTTACAGGGATAAAACATTGTTGGTGGATTTTTAACATGGAGAAGATAACAGACTTTATGTCTATTTGACTCTTCTAATGGATTGCTCGTTCCGCTGCAACTATGGTTGAAATTTTTATCATCTACCATATGTTCTAAATCTCTGATTTATTACTGATGAAGACTATTGATAATTTATTTATCTTTAGTCATGATAATATTTACTGGGCTTGTTGTGCTCACCCTTTTGTTTCACAATTCCTTTCAGGTAATAAGAGTGTAGTTGGGTCGAGCGGGGGTAACAATGGAATAGAATGGTGGTCATCATTTAGTAGTTATATTTGGTAAAGAAAATAGGGTGAGGCGAACCCAACGTTGGAAGGGTTGTGCTCATCCACTTGTTGAGTATCTTTACGAGCACTACCTATATAATCTTGGTGTTTGTTTGAAGTATAATTTTCAATTAGAGACAGTTGAGATAATGATATGTCAAGAGAAGACTCACCATTGGGAAGAATATGATAGTAAATTTCTCGTTTTTCTTTGGGGTCTATTGGGTTAACCAAGGATAATTCTGTGGCCATATAATATCTATCATAACCTAGACGCAAGACCTCCCATGTACGAAGGTTTCCTTGAGCACTTCCCAAAGATTCTAATTTCTAAAACAGTTTTTGACTATACATTTATGTAAGGTGTCATTGTGAGGTGTTGTCCACGGTTGGGGACATGAGTCACATTTGGTATATATTTGTATCCAAACTCACATCATATATGTTGTTGTATTTTGCACGATAATTGTTGTAATAAAGTTGTAGTTGTTTTCTGTACCATCTATTTGGCGACTCAGGATAGGTTGGATGGTATGGACCTATTTTGGGGTCGTCACAAAAGTGACAATAATAATAATAGTACTATAAGTTGTTGTACCGGTAGAATTTATCACTATAAAAGGAATTAATTGCATTCCAATGCCATTCCCATACGGCAAATCGGCAATGAACAAAAAATTTATTGGACATGAATATTGAATATTTTTAATTTATTTTTTTTACTTGTAATTCTCAAAAAAATGTATATTATTTATTTTAAAAGAAATTTTTATAAAATATAATGTTTTAGGTATAATTTGGATACATATATAATAATATAGTTGTATAGTCTGTTAAAACCCTATTTTTTGTATGTGTATTCAAATTACACCTAAAATATTATAATTTGTAAAAATTCTAGTTGAAATAAATATTATATATTTTTTGAAAGTCACAAACAAAATAAAATAAAAAATATCCATTAAACATATCCATGTAGAAGGACTCCTCCTACATAGATAAGTTCAAAACATAAAAACAAGAATAATTCTGGGGGGGGACCGGTCGTGGTGACCAAGTGATGTGGATGTGCCACATGAGCATCAGTAGAGAACAAATTAAAATCTTGAATGCATGTGATTTCTTTGCTACTTAAACTATTACGATACAGTAAAATATTATTTCAAATAATATAATACATTTAGGTACCTAAATTCGATAAATTGAGCAATTAAAATATAAATAGTTAGTATATTTTAATAAATTATATTATATGAGTAAAATAATATTTAAACTTAAAAAGTTATTTGATAACTAAAAATTATTTGAATGACTTTTAAATTTAAATAGGTAAAAATATATATACACACTGTGTAGTACACAATCGTCTATGACGATGGGTTTTTTGGGTTGTGGCGATTGTTCGGGAGTGTGTGACCGACCCCCGTGTGGACTGAAGACCTGGGCCGGAATCAAAAAGCTCGGGCCTATATGATCGAAAGTATATAAGAGGTCGGGTTCGGGACCCGAGCCCATTAAGCCGAGGTCTGGTGAAGATTGGGGATGTCGGGGTTGGGTCCTCGTGTCCTTTGGGCCGAGGCCCAGACCGGGATTTTATGATGTCTGTGGGGTTGAGCCTGTGCAGTCGGACGGCCCACATGCAGAGTTGGGAGTAATAAGGGGATTACGTGGTTAAGGGTCCTAACCCTAATTATATGTCAACAAGGAAACTTCAAAGATAGTATTGGAAAGGGATTCTACTTGCACCTTTCAAGGAGATTGTGTTAGACCTAAATATGAGTAACTACCATATCTAGGAGTCCTATTCCAACTCGGAGAAGGATACTAAGGTGGTGGGAGATCTATAAATACAAGGTCAAGGTTACAATTAATAGGTAATACCTAATTTGAGCACTAAACACATAAGCCTCCATTGTTAAACCTTGTGAACAACCTGTACTCATTCTCACACCGGAGCTATCCCCGGCGGCACACCGTCAAGCTTCTGCGTGATCTGTTATTGTGCAGGTTCCAGCGCATGGATTCTGTGATTGGACGCGCAGACGAAACTTGGCGTTAACATTGGCGCTAAGGAGGGGCTGAAAGTGCTTTCTTACAATCATCACCAACTTTTCCGGCAGTAGGATATGGCGAGCAAGGGAAACAATGCCTCTGCCAAGGGAAAGGCAAAGACCCAGCAGTCGCATCAGACCACGCAGGTGAGGGGATCGGTGAAGGATCGGCTGGGGTCTAAAATTCTGGAGGTTGAAGAGATACCAGCCCCTTCCCTCCGACGTAAGCTCTTCCATGACAGTCAACACACACCCCTTCAAGCGAGTCAGGCCGATGAGAATCACTCTCGGGCCCTCGCAAGACAAGAAGAGAGGAGACGACAGCCGAGACCAACGGGAGGTCATCCTGAAAAGGAAGATAGAGCAGAACAAGGATGCCATGTTGGCACTGCGGCTGCAACAGGAAGAACTCGAAGCCCATTGAACAGCTCTTGGAACTTCTCCTAAGACATCTTCAGTGTGGCAGGTTGAGTACGCTTAATCGATTCCCACCAGTAATCTGCCTCTCCTCGCAACATAAAGGCGGCAAAGGGAACCTTTTGCTCCTCAGAGCATCCCAAGACATCAAATATCTTGGTGATCTGCTTTATCCATGTTTTCTCTATAAGTGGTTTTGGCTCTCCCTTAAACTCCGGTGGTCCCAGCTCCTTGAACTGTTTAGCGGTGACCGTCCGAGAGTTTTCAGTGTTTCCACCTATATTTTGGACAGGAGCCACTCTCGCCTGCTGTTGCATGAACTGCATAAAGCTTCTGAACATTTCATCATTCATCATCCGGTCAGTGTTGTTGTTTGTATGAGGATTGTCACCTTCCTGATGCACATTATCCTGATTATTGATATGTAGTGAATCAACAATCGCCTGTGCTCTATTGCTATTCTCAACATTCTCAGATGCCATTTTCAGATACTGCCACAAAACAAAAGTTAATTGATATGTCATATATTATCCTTATATTCTGACTGACCAATAAAATACCATGCAAATAAACTTAGGTAGGTCATACTAGCGAAGGAATTCCCCGTCTCTCTCCTCCTAGTTCTATTCTCACATCTTTGTCAGGGATCATATCCCTAAGCTCTGATACCAATTGTGACGCCCCCAAAATTAGGTATACATCACCCATCTTGGGTCGCCAGATACATGGTACTGAATACAAATACAACTTAATAATACAACTGTCGTGCACAATACGACCAAACATAATCTGTGAGTTTGAATACAAATATTGTCTTCTAGAGAGTATTCATACTCAAAAGGAGTCCTCATTACAATTATTATCATACTATTTCACAGAATAGTGAGGACTACTAATGCTATCCTCTGTTCCATCACTCCGTTTCCCGACTCATCCCAGCTATATTCTCATTTCCTGAAGAGAACAGTGAAAGAAAGGGTGAGCTCAACTAGCCTAGTAAGAAATATTATGACTAAGATAATGCAGAATAAATTATCATTAGCCTTCAACAGTGTTAAACTGATAAAATATAACGAACATCAAGTTTAACTGCAGCGGAACAAGCAATACATTAAAAGAGTCAAGTAGAAAGTAAAATCTACTATCTTCTATGATTTAAAAAGTTTTTCAACACTGTTATCGCTGGGACTCAGCTTAATAAATAAATCCACATCATTGAATCACCCCTGCACTATGGCCAAGGATATTCGTGTATTCATTAATGGTCATAATCATGCCAACAAATGTCCATCAATGCACTACGGGCCAATGAGGACTTTTACCACATCATTTGTAACATTACGCTCATGATTATACCGAATAATCTCTGGTCATAATCATACCAAGTCCATCTATGCACTACAGGCCATAGATAACTTTCAACATTTTATAAACATGAGGATGATGACAATGATATAGAATTCAATAAAACAAGTTCAAGAATTAATTTATCCAAGAATTAACAACGTCCAAATTATCAACATGATACTGCTTTGTGGAGTAAAATTCAAGAATGCTTAGAAGAATATTTTCATGAAAAGATACTGGATGAAACACAATTATCTAGGATATTCCACAAATTTTATGGAGTATAGAAGTCAAAACTTAACCAACTGAGTATAATAAAGAATGGAATAACAAAAGAAATTACCATGCATGCGATAGGCTGCACAGACGGGTTATTCCAATAGAATAATAATAATGGAACCAGGTCCGGCATAAAACACACAGACAGGATGTTCCAATAGAATAATAATAAAGATGGAACCAGGTCTGGTGTAAAACACACAGACAGGATGTTCCAACAGAATAATAATAAAAATGGAACCAGGTCCGGTGTAAAACACACAGACAGGATGTTCCAACAGAATAATAATAAAGACGGAACCAGGTCCGTGTAAAACACACAGACAGGATGTTCCAACAGAATAATAGAAGAATTTCACCAAGTATAGGGTAGACCGCGTATACAGGTTATTCCAACAGAATAATAAAAAATGGAATAACAACAGTTCTCTTTATGAATAAGAAAGAATAACACTCCTTACCGTTTTAAAGAAGAACTAAAATAAGGAAGTAGTTAAGTATCAGAATATTTTTCTTCTCTCTCTCTATAGTTTCTCTCTCTAGAGTTCAGTGAATTCGTAAGAAATAATGAAGGAATGAGCTGCTATTTATAGAAAAATAGAATGCATAGTAACTAATCCATGAACGGTCCAGATTGATTACTTTAATCTGACGGTCCATATTTAAAGAAAAATCTTTTAAATAAAATATAATATATTCTATTTATAGAATAACTTTATTAAAGTATTCTGTTTTATATAAAAAGATGTTTCTGTTTTATTACATTAATAATACGAATAAAACAAAACTTCATTATCGCTAAATAATTCATATTATTAACTGACAATAATTGAATCAAGCTGAGTAGCTTCTCACATAAGCATTAATAATCAATACCGTGTGCTACTATGCAACCACACGTGTTACTATACTTTTACTACTGAGTAGTTCAACAGTATCAATGGTAAAACTTCCGCCGTTATTTTTAATAAAATATTTTGTCGTTTTCTCAATCCGACAATAATTCCGTTGTGGGGTCCACCAATGATTGTGCCATTGTACGAATATTCTCTGTTAAAACGAATATTTCTCGACCAATCGAATACTATATAACAACTTGCGTACTTTGTAAAATTTATAAATATTACCCACAACTATAATATTATATCAAATTAACTCCATAATATTCAAAAATAATATTTATAGAAAATTCATCTTTATTTATAAAAGTTGGGGTCTTACAATTCGACTGAAGCATGCATCAACCTGATGGACTTGATAGAGAAAAATGTTCAGAACGGACAATTGATACAGTATGTGGCCGGTCGGGATAAGGCAGCGACGCCTAGAGAAGAAAACAAAAATCAAGATCAGGACACCCAACCTCCATATAACCCCCCAGCCCGAGGCGTGATTGATGTTATCTCGGGAGGTTCTGTCGGACGGATGATGGGAAGGAAAAGAGGCGGGCATCTCGAGGCAATGTTATCGGTTACGGGGTCAACTACCAGGAAGGATCGGGCATATCCTGGAACATCTATCTCTTTCTTCTCGGACGAGGATTATCCGACAGACCTCATCGAGTCGCATGATGGAGCATTGGTGATAACTGCCCAAGTCGGGGTCGTGGACATGAAACAGATGATGATAGACAACGGATCCTCAGTCGATGTATTGTACACCCACGCCTACCAGAGGATGGATCTACAAGGGAAGAAGATGGACCTGGGAGGTGAAGGACCTTTATACGGATTCAGTGGAGATCCGGTGTATATATCTGGTATCATCGAACTGCCAATCAAGTTCGGCACTACACCCAATCAGGTCAAAATAACGGTCAGATTTTTTGTCGTACAAGTAGATTCGGCATATAATGCTATCCTCGGGAGACCAACCTTGGCAGCCCTGTAAGCAGTCACGTCCATACCCCACTTCAAAATTAAGTTTCCAACACCGAACGGGATCGGGGAGGTAAAGGGAGATTTAGACATAGCCCGAAGGTGCTATCGGAACAGCTTGATTTCTTCAGGGGTCGGGGTCAGTAAGCAGAAACAGACAATGGCCATTGAGATCGAGCCATTCACTGAGGGCAGTACAGAACCGCTCACTCTTCCTGTCGAAAAAACCGAGGATATAGAGCTGGTGCCAGGGAAGAAAGAAAAATTGATCAAGATCGGGTCAGGGCTAGCAGAACCTTTCAAAACCGGACTGATAGAATTACTCCAAGTCTATGCCGATATCTTCGTATGGGAACCGAGTGATATGCCCGGGGTAAGTGAATCGGTGGCCCTACACAGACTACACGTAGACCCAAGCAAGAAACCAGTTATACAAAAGCGAAGAATTTTCGCCCCAAAAAGGCAAAAAATAATCGATGAAGAGATCGCCAAACTTCTGGAGGCCGAATTCATCTTTGAGATTGATTACCCTGAGTGGTTGGCAAATGTGGTATTGGTCCAGAAGCAGAACGGGAAGTGGAGGTTATGCATCGACTACACATATTTGAATAGGACTTGTCCGAAGGATTTCTACCCTTTGCCCAACATAGATCAATTGATCGACGCCACCTGATACGATATGTTGAGTTTTATAGATACATTCTCAGGATACCGCCAGATTTCAATGAGTAAGGAAGATATCCCGAAGACTAGTTTCATCACACATCGGGCAATATACGCGTACAGGAAAATGACCTTCGGGCTATTGAATGTCGGGACAACTTATCAGCGGATGATGAATTTGGTGTTCACGAAATAATTTGGGAGAAGTATGGAGGTCTACGTAGACGACATGATCGTAAAAAGCATGTCAGTCCGTGACCATCTTGAGGATCTAGAGAACTGTTTCGAAACAATAAGAAGACGCAAGCTGAGGTTGAACCCTACTAAATGTACGTTCGGATTGGGATCGGGAAAATTCCTCGGGTATTTGGTCAGCAAAAAGGGAATAGAAGCTAACCCAGAAAAAATCCAGGCAGTCCTGGACATGAAATCCCCGAAGTCTTACAAGGATGTGCAGAGATTGACAGGTCGGATCGCGGCCCTTCGAAGGTTCGTCTCCAAGTCGGCTGAAAGATGCCTCCCATTTTTTGACACCTTAAAAGGGCCCAAAAACGAGAAAAGCTTTCAGTGGACTTCGGAATGCGAGGATGCGTTCCAAGGGATCAAACAATATTTGTCTTCGGCACCACTGCTGATGAAACCGATCCCTTCGGAACCTCTATATCTGTATTTGGCAGCAAGCTCAATGGCAGTGGGAGCAGCATTGGTTCGAGACAAAGGGGGAAATCAGTTCCCAGTGTACTACGTCAGCCATGTGCTTCGAGACGCCGAAATTCGATACCCAAACCTGGAAAAATTCGCCTATGCTTTGATCATAGCAAGCAGGAAACTTAGGCATTATTTCCAGGGTCGGGTAGTGGTGGTATACACGGATCAGCCGTTAAAGAAAATTCTACATCGGCCAAAAGTTTCGGGGAGATTGGCAACATGGGCAATGGAGATTGGCAATATCAACCCCGAACAGCAATCAAAGGACAGGCACTAGCAGACTTCGTCGTGGAATGTTTATTCTCAGAACCGGATGTGGAGTTGGTGATCGAAATGCGGCACGTAAGGACTTCATGGACACTATATGTAGATGGCTCATCAACCTCGGATACCAGTGGTGTCGGGGTCATACTGACGAGTCCCGAAGGGTTTAAAGTCCAACAAGCAATTCGATTCCAGTTTAAAGCAACCAACAATGAAGCAGAGTACGAGGCCATCCTAGCCGGGCTGAAGTTAGCCCGAAGCCTTGAGGAACAAAACTTGGTCATCTACAGTGATTCACAATTGGTCATCAAACAGATATCAAGGGAGTATGAGGCCCGGGGGGCAAGAATGACGAAGTATTTAGCCGAAACGAAGAATAAACTGACATACTTCAGCTCGGTCAGCTGTCAAGGAGTGGATCGATCTGACAACACAGTGGCAGATGCCTTGGCCCGACTGGCAACGACAGAAGCAAGTTCTTTCAGCGGATCGGTATATCTAGAAGTATTGGAGCAGCCAAGTGTCCCGAAGGAAGAGGTACTATGTATTGATAGGCTGGACTGTTGGCTTACGCCATACATTTCCTACCTGGCCGACAGGGTGTTGCCCTCAGATCGCATTCTAGCAAGGAAGATCAAACACAGAAGTTCAAACTTTGTACTTATCGATGGAGATCTGTATCGAAGGGCTTTCAGTTCTCCATTTCTCAAGTGCTTAACACCATCAGAGGCAAACTATACACTTCAGGAGGTACACGATGGAATTTGTGGAGATTACATGGGAGCCAAGTCACTGGCACACAAGATTTTGAGGCAGGGGTATTACTGGCCGACTATCTACGCAGAGGCAAAGGAATTCGTCAGAAGGTGTCCCAAGTGTCAGTTGAACAACAATATCCCACATCAACCGCCCGAAAAGCTCTACTCTGTCTTATCCCCGATTCCCTTCGCAATATGGGGAATCGACATCCTAGGGCCTCTGCCAAAGGCCAAGGGGCAAGTCAGTTTTGTAATAGTGGCTATCGACTACATGACGAAGTGGGTAGAAGCCAAACCACTACAGAAGATCACCGAACAAGAATGCCTAAAATTTCTGAAAGAAGGAGTAGTGTATCGGTTCGGTATCCCGATAGTAGTAGTCTCGGATAATGGCAGACAGTTCGTGGGTTCAAAATTCGAAAGTTTCCTGAAAGAATTGGGAATTCAGCACCGGAAGACTTCAGTTGCTCACCCTCAATCAAACGGTTAAGTAGAAGTAACCAACCGAACCTTACTCAATGGAATAAAAAGAAGATTGGATGAGTTGAAGGGACGATGGCCTGAGAAACTACTCAGTGTTTTGTGGGCATATCGGACAACTCCGAGGACAACCACTGGAGATTCTCCTTTCCGACTGGCTTACGGGACCAATGCACTCATACCAGTCGAGATTGGGTCCCCCACTCTTCGGGTCAGTCAGTACAAAGAACTTTACAACAACGAAGGTCTGAAAACGAATTTAGATCTATTAGATGAAGCTCAGGACTCTGCTATGTTGAGGTTAGCCATTTACCAACAAAGAACAGCTCAACATTACAATCAGAAGGTGAAGCTGAGGAGGTTTGAAGTAGAAGACATGGTGCTTCGGGAGTCGGAGGTATCCACCCCCCAGAACACAGGCAAGCTAATGCCAAACTGGGAGAGGCCTTACGAAGTAGTGGAAGTGCCGAAGCCAGGGACTTACCGGCTTCGGGCTATGGATGGATCGGAGGTAAAGAATATATGGCATGCTGAAAGGCTTAGAAAATATTACCAGTAAATGCACGTCTATTCTCCCCTCCATTTATGTAATCCATGCAATTTATCAATGAAATAAAAACTTCTCTTCGAGAAATACTTGTACTTCATTTGAATTTGCGCTGCTTTACCAATCATACACGCTTCGGACATAAAATGATCAGACAGTCAGGAGGGACCTAACTGATCAGAAAAGGTCACGAGTATAACTGATTGACAAAGTCACACATCTGATCAGATAAGCTTCGAGCGTAAAACGATCATACAGTTCGAAAGAACTTAACTGATTGGTAAACACCACAAGTATAACTGATCGATAAAGTTATAAATCTGATCTTGTAAGCTTTGGACACAAATTAACCAGACAGTCGAAAATGACCCAACTGTTCAATAAAAGTCAAGCAAAACTAATCGAGATAACAACTTAGAATAATTTTTCACTTCATTCATATTCACAGCGTTTTACAATTTTCGATCAGACAGACTTCAGGTACATACACCATCGTTCTAACTAATCGGATAAATTACAAAACTACAAAAAAAATTACAAGTATGAAAAACAGATACTAGAGAGAACTAAGGTAGACCATCATCAGCTTTGGCCTCGGACTCTTCATCGGAAGAATCAAGGATCGAGGCATCCAGGCCAGCATCAACAAGCTTCGCTCTTGCTTTCTCCCGATAAGCTTTGACATCTTCAGCAAACTGGGTCATGATCTTATCGGTCAAACCAGGCGATTCTTCGTATTCCTTGATGGTAGCTTGTTTGAGGATAGCCTGTTCGGCCACCAAGGTGTTGTTCGCCTGGATCAGAGTCCTCAGCTGAGCATGAACCCCAGTAAACTTCTCCTCGATGGCCTCAAGATTCCCCACCAAGGCCTTATTCTCTTTGGCTAGTTGTTCTTTATCCTGCACCAACTTCTTGGCATGACCATCGAGACTGACGAACTCTTGTTGAAGTAAAGAATGTTGCTTTTCGAGTTCGGCAATCCGGCGATCAGCCTTCGTCACCTTGTTACAGGTATCGGCATGCAGATCCCTCTCCCTCTTCAATTTCGAATCACGACCCCGCAGCTCGGCTTCGAGAAGCAACACATCGCTTTTCAATTGATTTTCTTTCTTAGTGGATCGAGCGAGGGAGGGGATAGCCCGAACAAGGATGGCGTTGGCCTAAACACGAAAGAAACATCAGATAGGCAAAACGCGAAATAGCGACAAGGGAAAAATATTTAAAATCTAATCGGGAGTACCTGGGTCTGAGCTCTGATATAGGTCACCAGAAACTCCTCAGGAGAATAATTCTTGAACCTTTCTTCATCGCCAAGAAGCTTAAAGTAGTCGAACAAGTGAAAGGGGAATTTGTCCGAAAGACCCTTCGGCCAACAGGTAGTCGGCGACCCTTGTGAAGAACTAGCCTTGGAAGTTGGAGTTGGTTCAGGGACCGGGCCGACCACAGCATCAACAGGGGCAGGGCCTTCGATCAGACGAGGTTTCTTTGGAGGAGGTTCGAGAGGGCGATCCTCTGTATCTTCCGAATCCTCGTCCAACGTCATTATGGCGGCAGGAGGTGGAGTTGGCTTAGGTGGGGCTGATAAAACGGCCTTGGAGGGGATTCGAACAGAAGACTTCTTGGACTTTTTTAACAAGGCCATCTTGTCAGCCCCTTTCATCTTCAATACATTCGTTGCGGAAGGTTCAGCTTTGGACAAGGCGTCAAGAGGGCCTGTAGAAGAGCCAACGGATAGTTCGGCGAGAGGAATGGTCTCGTCCTCGGGGGAGTCGTCAGCAGCAGGAAGGTGGATGGGTTCGGCAACGACCGACAGTGGGATCAAAGCCGCATCAGCCTCATCGGGCTTGAAGATAGTCACTACAACAGAAGGTAAAGAGTTTAATAAAAAGGCAGTAGGGGGTCGGGAGAGATCTCGGGATTGTTACTTACAGCCATGCTCGTAGAGCCAAGATTCGTTGGACACGATCCCCAGACCCCAACTAGTCTGTTTCAGCAGTGAGTAAAACTTCTTGAAGGCAACGGAGCGACCCTTCGGGAACTTAGTCACTTTCAAAGGTTGATCTTCGAGACAGGCCCAGTTCGGTAGGAGGTTGAGGTCGGCTCCCCTTATAAAGAACCACTGTGAATGTCATCCTTTGTTGTTGGAGGGGGTCTTCACGAAGGTGAATCGGCCTGGTACGCGGTTCAGATGGCGTTGGCCGGGTTCTTTCGATCGACCGACAGAAAACAGGACAAAGAAAAAGTCCAAACCCGGAGTGATGCCAACTTCTTGGCACAGGGCAATGAAGCTGATCAGTTGGATGTAGGAGTTCGGGGCCAATTGTGAGAACCCGATCCCGACCAGGCAGAGGAAGGAGGAAATAAATTCGTGAAGGGGGAACCAAACCTCATACCTCAAGGCATAGAGATGGACAGCCATCCAGCCCCCTTCGGGATGCCAGCACATCCTCTCATTCAGCTCAGCCACCCGAAGCTTGTACTCTTGAGGAATATTGAATACGGCTCGAATGTCGGACAACTGGGATTGGGTGATGGACGGCTCGGTGTTGATAACGGCATAATCGGTCTCGGAAGCATAGAGACGGCGAATTCGGGTATCAGCATTCTCAATGGGGATGTCGGCCGGAGCCGTTGGTAGCTCGACCTGCACCAGGTCGCCGGAGGGGAGGGTGGTAGTTCCGGTTAAAGTCACCACCATGGGAGGAGGATTGCTAGAATCAGCCATTTGGTGTGATTAGAAAGTGAATGAAGCACAGCGGTGAGTTTTTAGAAAGAAACCGGCAGGAAATATAGAGATCTGGAGAAATAGGTATCTCGCCGGAAGTCGCCCTTGCCGAAAAATTTTCAGCGAGATGTGAAATGTTGAAGGCTTGAAAAAGTGACAGTGAAGGACTAATGGGGGTTTATATAGCAGGTCTGGCACAGTTTCCAAGGGCGGCTATTTATGTTGGGTGGGGTCCAGCCTTAAGGAAACGTGTACCAGCTCGTTAACCGAGAAGAAACCGCTTGGGTTCCCAAGACAGCTCATCATTATGGCGTGACTATCCACATTCATGTCCTTTCAAGACTCATGTCATAAATATCTTATAACAAGAGACTGGGGGGCAATGTTCGGGAGTGTTTGACCGACCCCCGTGTGGGCTAAAGACCTGGGCCGGAACCAAAGAGCTCGGGCCTATATGATCGAAGGTGTAAGACCCCAACTTATTAATGAATAAAATCAAATTTTCTCTAAATATTATTGTAAATAATAAGGGATTAATTTGATATAATACTTTGGTTATGGGTAAAATGTGCAACTTTTGCAAAATAAGCAAGTGGTTATAAAATATTCATTTTATCGGGGAATATTCGTTTGGTCGTGGAATATTCTTGCTGTCGGAGAATATTCGTACGACGGCGCAGCCTTGTGTGGGCCCCATAACGGAAAGCGATTGGATGAAGAAAACGACAAGTATAAGTTATTTATAAATAACGGCGTAGTTGTTACCGTTAATACTGTTGGAATACCCGGTGGTTAAAATACAGTAGCACACGGTATTGCACCAATTATTGATTCTTACGTAAGAAGGCACTACTCAATAATTGTTACAGTAGTTATTGTTCAATATTTTATTTTATTGATTCAATAATTATTGTGTTGATATTTTATATTATTGTTGTTTCAATAATTGTTGCTGCACAGTATTTTCCATTATTAGATCAATAATTCATATTATTTGAATAATATTATTAGATAACATTATTGGCAATGTCTAGAAAGTTCTATCTAAGGAGAGGTTTGGTCATCTAATTACGCGCCAGTAAGGAGAAATCCTTATTAGAAAGCCCCCTCTTTCCTGGGAACGGCCTGGTTGTCATAAATGTGATTCTGTAATATTATTTGTGAATAGTTAATTATTGATTCATATGATAAGAAAATATTTATTTTATGTGGATATAAATGAGGGATATATTTTTGTGGTTAAAAATGAATGAGTTAATGTTGAGGTTTTTATCAGTATTTTTGTCGGAATGGAGGTATTAAAAATCAGGGTTTTTGAGATATTTTGCGGGGGTTATAATTTTTAATCCGACCGTTGGATCGTGGTAATTTTTGGATATGTTATACATATATAAGTTGAGTATATGTCCACAAATTTTGAACCGTTAAAAATGAACGTATGATTTATTATGAATTTTACGAGATGACTGGTTCAGAAATTGTTGAATTTTCGGAGTTAATCATTTTAGTGAAAAATTTTAAAATTGGTGGGCCCCACTCTTGGTTGGTGAAGAAATGTGCTGAGATTTTTATTCAAATGTGGTGGGTAGGAATAGTATCAGGTAAAGCCATCAGGTTGCAGGTTAAGTCTGCTTCGGCGTGCTAACGTTTTCCTATAAATAGAGGGCTAAGTTAGAATTGAAAATCACACCAGAAACAAGTTTTCTCTCTTTCTCTCTCTAGATTATTGAGTGTATTTTGTGAGTATTTAGATACTTTGAGAGTTTCTATTCATCAAAGCAAGTTTCTTTCAGCCTTATACCGATATTCCGACCAGAAGTACTGATATTTTGAGGTAAGGGATATTATTTTCTTCAATATCATTATGCTGAAATATTGATATGAGTTTTTATCAAATTTAAAACTTTTTGTGTCGTGGTTACTATTCACGTATACGGCACTATTCACGTATACGGTACTATTCACGAATACAGCACTATTCACCAAAAATAAAATTTTTCCTTTTTGTCTAAGATGTCTATTATGGTTACTATCTTTGATTGTATCCATGTTTTGATCTTTATTTTTGAATTCTGCTTCACAATTGATTATTATGAAGTATTATTGATCTTGGATAAATTGTTATACGAATTCCTAATATTTGTCCTTCTGTCTCACTGGATTCGTTCTCTTTAAGATATTTTTCATCATCCTCAGTCCTAAATGATGATATTACTGAATATCTTTGGCCTGTAGTGCAAAGATGTATGATTATTTGATGAATATCTTTGGCCTGTTGTGCAAAGATGAACAGGTGTTGAGATGAACATGACTGACAGGTGATACAAATGAATATCTTTGGCCTGTAGTGCAAAGATGAATATTTGGATAAAGATGATTATTAATTGATGTTACAGGGATAAAATATTGATGATGGACTTTTAAATCTTAGAAGATAGTAGAATTCTTTCTCTACTTGACTCTTCTAATGGTTTGCTGTTTCCGCTGCAGTTGTTGATCTAAAACTTGTTGTCGATTATATTCTATCAGATTTTTCCCTGTTGAAGACTAACGATAATTTTTTGTATATTATCTTAGTCATAATATTCTTTACTGGGCTAGTTAAGCTCACCCTTTTCCTTTTTGTTCCATTTTTCTTCTCAGGAGGTGAGAACATAGCAGGATCTAGTCGGGGTATGGAGTGATGGTTCTAGAAAGATATTTTAGCAGTCCTCACTATTTCTGTAAAATAGTGTTTGAATAATTGTAATGAGGATTTATTTGAGTGTGGATATTATCCAGAAGATAATATTTGTATTTCAACTCACAGTATGTGTTGTCGTATTTTGCACAACAATTATATTTTTGAAGTTGTAGTTTGCTTTCTGTACCATGTATTTGGCGACTCAGAATGAGTGTTGTATACCTATTTTGGGGCGTCACAGAAGGTATATAGGAGGTCGGGTTCGGGACCCGAGCCCATTAAGCCGAGATCTGGTGAAGATTGGGGATGTCGGGGTCGGGTCCTCGTGTCCTTTGGGCCGAGGCCCAGACCGGGATTTTATGATGTCTGTGGGGTTGACCCTGTGCAGTCGGACGACCCACATGCAGAGTTGGGAGTAATAAGGGGATTACGTGGTTAAGGGCCTTAACCCTAATCATATGTCAACAACGCAACTGCAAAGGTAGTATTGGAAAGGGATTCTACTTGCACCTTTCAAGGAGATTGTGTTGGACCCAAATATGGGTAACTACCATATCTAGGAGTCCTATTCCAACTCGGAGAAGGATACTAAGCTGGTGGGAGATCTATAAATACAAGGCCAAGGTTACAATTAACAGGTAATACCTAATTTGAGCACTAAACACATAAGCCTCTATTGTTAAACCTTGTGAACGACCTGTACTCATTCTCACACCGGAGCAATTCCCCGGCGGTACAGCCGTCAAGCTTCTGTGTGATCTGTTATTGTGCAGGTTCCAGCGCGTGGATTCTGTGATTGGACGCGCAGATGAAACTTGGCGTTAACAGCGATATATTTTTTTTGGGCTATGGCGACGGTTGAACTATCGTCATAGATATTCTGGTCTATGACCACGGCTGAAACATTGCTATATGTAACGACCCCAAAATAGGTCCATTCCATTCAACCCATTCTGAGTCGCCAAATACATGGTACAGAAAATAACTACAACTTTATTACAATAATTGTCATATAAAATACAACAACACATATGATGTGAGTTTGGATACAAATATATACCAAATGTGACTCATATCCCAACCGTGGACAACACCTCACAATGACACCTTACATAAAGGTATAGTCAAAAACTGTTTTAGAAATTAGAATCTTTGGGAAGTGCTCAAGGAAACCCTTGTACATGGGAGGCCATACTTCTAGGTTGTGATAGATATCATATGGCCACAGAATTATCCTTGGTTGACCCAATATACCCCAAAGAAAAACGAGAAGATTACTATCATATTCTTCCCAATGGTGAGTCTTCTCTTGACTTATCATTATCTTCACTGTCTCTAATTGAGAATTATACTTCAAACAAACACCAAGATTATATAGGTAGTGCTCGTAAATATACTCAGCAAGTGGATGAGCACATCCCTGTCTTATGATGACACGAGGTTGTATGTAATCATTAGACATCTTGTATGATAGTGACAAAACACCCTTCCAACGTTGGGTTCGCCTCACCCTCAACAGCTATAGACCACCGTTCTATTCCCCTGTTATCCCCCACTCGACCCAGCTACACTATTATTACCTGAAAGGAACTGTGAAGCAAAAGGGTGAGCACAACTAGCTCAGTAAAGAATATCATGACTAAAGATAATTAAATTATCAATAGCCTTCATCAGTAATAAATCAGAGACTTAGAACATATGGTAGATGATAAAAATTTTCAACCATAGTTGCAGCGGAACGAGCAATCCATTAGAAGAGTCAAATAGACCATAAAGTCTATTATCTTCTCCATGTTAAAAATCCATCAACAATGTTTTACCCCTGTAACATCACTCAACAGTTTCTTTCCACAATCATATGAATAACTCATAATCATAATTGTGATTCTAAATTTCTCTTCACATCCAGAACGAAGATAATTTTCATCACATGTCTTTACCTGAAACATCAAAGATCATTGTTATACCAAATCACAGTTCCTGTTTATAATCATACTAACAATTTCATCTTTGCACTACGGGCCAAAGATATTCATCAACAGACCATCTTTGCACTACAGACCAAAGATATTCAGCAACAGGTCATCTTTGCACTACAGGCCAAAGATATTCAACCACAGATCATCTTTGTATTACAGACCAAAGATATTCATCAACAATTCATCTTTGCACTACAGGCCAAAGATATTCCTCAACAGTTCATATTTACACTACATGCCAAATATATTCATCAACAGTTCATATTTGCACTACAGGCCAAATATATTAATATCTCAAAGAAATATATAATCATTTCAGAATTTATATAAACAATAATTATAACCATGTTAATCAATTCATCTTTACACTTAAGCTAAAGATATTCAATTATAAATTTAATGGTCATGATCATACCAGTTAACAATTCATCTTTGCACTACAGGCCAAAGATATTTCTCAGTCACGATCATACTAATAATTTACCCATCTTTACACTCAAGTGAAAGAGAAATTCAACATCAGGGTTATAAAAATGTTATATATGATAATAAAAACAATATTATCAACAACTGCATTTATTTTCAAGAACAACAATCATAAATCAACGATAATTTGGTTAGAAAAAGAAACTAATTTTTTTTCGTGAATAGTAACTCGTGAATAGTAACCCCGACTCAAAAAGGTAGAAATTCCACAATAAAATTCATACCAATATTTTGGTATAATGATATTAAAAGAATAACATTTCTTTAAACTTATAAATAATTTATTTTAATTGTTTACACTTTACTAATTAATGCATTTAATAATCATAAAATGTCAAACTCATAAGATTTTATCACCTATAACCAAAACCCTCATCAAAAATCTGCCTATACCACATATATGATTCTCAAGCCATAAAATCATATTTTCCAATTTTTTTCCTTCATATAACATATTTAATTCAATTATTCATAACTAGTCTATTTTTCTTAAAAATACCAAATTAGTTCTAAAAATATTTCTTTTCTGGGATTTATCAAAATATAGTCCCATATTGAACATATATTTTTCTCAGAATTTTTAAAATTCATTTACTATTTTTCATATGGCCAAAACCGTCGAATATTTAAACATTTATCATAAATTGTACTTTTATCCAAAAAATTCCGATATTCACATAGTATACTGATATTATATAGATATACTTTCAATAAAAATTTCATCAATTTTAGAGTTAACCACAAGGAATTATAAGCGATTACTTTTAAAATAGTCTTTTCCCGTAAAATTCATAACTCTTAATCTATACATCCAAAAATCACTATTTTTGAACACAATCAATAAAACTCATCAAAATATCATTTCAAATTTTTCTAAAATTTTTTGAAGGTTGGAAGAAGTACGAACTGAAAAACATAACAAACTGTAAAATCCCTTACTATCCCTTACCTCAAAAGTGCAGTATTTCTGACTGGAATGCAAAGTCGAAGGAAACTTGCACTGAATAGCAACTCTCAAAGTATCTAAATACTCACAAAATATGCTTCATAATATAGAGAGAGAAAGAGAGAAAACTTATGTTTCTGGTGTGATTTTCAATTCTAACTTAGCCTTCTATTTATAGGAAAATGTTAGCACGCCGAAGCAGACTTGACCTGCAACCTGATGGCTTTACCTGCTACTATTCCCACCCACCACATTTGAATAAAAATTTCAGCACATTTCTTCACCAACCAAGAGTGGTGTGACGCCCCCAAAATTAGGTATACATCACCCATCTTGGGTCGTCAGATGCATAGTACAGAATACAAATACAACTTACTAATACAACTGTCGTGTACAATACGACAAAACATAAACTGTGAGTTTGAATACAAATATTATCTTCTAGAGAGTATTCATACTCAAAAGGAGTCCTCATTACATTTATTAACACACTATTATATAGAATAGTGAGGACTACTAACAAATACTATCATTCGGACCATCACTCCTTTCCCCGACTTGCCCCAGCTACGTTCTTATTTTCTAAAGAGAACAGTACTGAAAGAAAGGGTGAGCTCAACTAGCCCAGTAAGAAATATTATGACTAAGATAATGCAGAATAAATTATCATTAGCCTTCAACAATATTAAACTGATAGAATATAATAGACATCAAGTTTAACTGCAGTGGAATAAACAATCCATTAAAAGAGTCAAGTAGAAAATAAACTCTACTATCTTTTATGATTTAAAAGATTTTTTAACACTGTGATCGCTTGGACTCAGCTTAATAAAATAATCCACATCATCGAATCATCCCTGCACTACGGCCAAGGATATTTGTGTATTCATTAATGGTCATGATCATGCCAACAACTGTCCATCAATGCACTACGGGCCAATGAGAACTTTTACCACATCATTTGTAATATTACGGTCATGATTATACCGAATAATCCCTGGTCATAATCATACCAAGTCCATCTATGCACTACAGGCCATAGATGACTTTTAACATTTTATAAACATGAGGATGATGACAATGATATAAGAATTCAATAAAACAAGTTCAAGAATTAATTTATCCAAGAATTAATAACGTCCAAATTGTCAACATAATACTGCTTTATGGAGTAAAATTCAAGAATGCTTAGAAGAATATTTTCATGAAAAGATACTGGATGAACCGCAATTATCAAGGATATTCCACTAATTTCATGGAGTATAAAAGTTAAAATTTAACCAACTGAGTATAGTAAAGAATGGAATAACAAAAGAAATCACCCGGCATGCGATAGACCGCACAGACAGGTTATTCCAACAGAATAATAAATAATGGAACCAGGTCCGGCGTAAACGCACAGACAGGATATTCCGACAGAATAATAAATAATGGAATAAGGTCCGGTATAAAACACACAGACATGATGTTCCAACAGAATAATAACAAGACGGAACCAGGTCCGGTGTGAAACACACAGACAGGATGTTCCAACAGAAAAATAATAAAAACGGAACCAGGTCCGGTGTAAAACACACAGACAGGATGTTCCAACAGAATAACAGAAGAATGTCACCACGTATAGGGTAGACCGCGTATACAGGTTATTCCAACAGAATAATAAAAAATGGAATAACAAAAGTTCTCTTCATGAATAAGAAAGAATAACACCCCTTACCGTTTTAAAGAAGAACTGAAATAAGGAAGTAGTTAAGTAGCAGAATACTCTTCTTCTCTCTCTCTATAGTTTCTCTCTATAGTTTCTCTCTCTAGAGTTCAGTGAATTCGTAAGAAATAATGAAGGAATGAGCTGCTATTTATAGAAAAATAGAATACATAGTAACTAATCCATGAACGGTCCAGATTGATTACTTTAATCTGACGGTCCATATTTAAAGAAAAATCTTTTAAATAAAATATAATATATTCTATTTATAGAATAACTTTAATAAAGTAATCTGTTTTATATAAAAAGATGTTTCTGTTTTATTACGTTAATAATACGAATAAAACAAAACGTCATTATCGCTAAATAATTCATATTATTAACTGACAATAATTGAATCAAACTGAGTGACTTCTCACATAAGCATTAATAATCAATACCGTGTGTTACTATGTAACCACACGTATTACTGTACTTTTACTACTGAGTAGTTCAACAGTAACAATGGTAAAACTTCCGCCGTTATTTTTAATAAAATATTTTTATCGTTTTCTCAATCCGACAATAATTCCGTTGTGGGGTCCACCAATGATTGTGCCGTTGTACGAATATTCCCTGTTAAAACGAATATTCCCCGACCAATCGAATATTATATAACAACTTGCGTACTTTGCAAAATTTATAAATATTACCCACAACTATAACATTATATCAAATTAACTCCATAATATTCAAAAATGATATTTATAGAAAATTCGTCTTTATTTATAAAAGTTGAGGTCTTACAAGTGGGGCCCACCAATTCTAGAATTTTCCACAAAAAATGATTTAACTCTGAAAATTCAACAATTTCTGAACCAGTTATCTCGTAAAATTCATAACAAATCATACGTTCATTTTTAACGGTTCAAAATTTGTGGACGTATACTCAACTTATATATGTATAACATATCCAAATATTACCACGATCCAACGGTCGGATTAAAAATTATAACCCTCGCAAAATATCTCAAAAACCCTAATTTGATTTTCAATACCTTCGTTCCGACAAAAATACAGATAAAACACATCAACATTAACTCTTTCATTTTTAACCATAAAAATATATCCCTCATCTATATCCACATAAAATAAATATTTCCTTATCATATGAACCAATAATTAATTATTCACAGATAATATTACAGAATCACATTTATGACAACCAGGCCGTTCCCAGGAAAGAGGGGGCTTTCCAATAAGAATTTCTCCTTACTGACGCGTAATTAGGTGACCAAACCTCTCCTTAGACATAACTTTCTAGACATTGCCCATAATGTTATCTAATAACATTATTCAAATAATATGAATTATTGATATGATAATGGAGATACGGTGCAGTGACAATTATTGAAACAACAATAATATAAAATTTCAACGTAGCAATTATTGAATCAATAAAATAAAATATTGAACAGTAATTACTGTAACAATTATTGAGTAGTGCCTTCTTACGTAAGAATCAATAATTTTAAAAATACTGTGCATTACCGTGTGCTACTGTGCAATAACGCGTATTACTGTATTTTAACCACCTGGTATTCTAACAGTGTTAACGGTAACAACTACGCCGTTATTTGTAAAAACTCAAATTTATCGTTTTCTTCATCCGACAGTTATTCTGTTATGGGGCCCACAAATGGCTGCGCCGTCGTACGAATATTTCTCGACAGAAAGAATATTCCACGACCAAACGAATATTCCCCGACAACAATGAATATTTTATAACCACTTGTGTATTTTGAAAAAAAAATTCATATATCACCCTTAACTTTAACATTTATCAATTTAACAATTTACTAAATAGTAATTATAAGAAAATTTGAATACTTTTATTTCATAAAATTCGGGGTCTTACACTATAGCCCAAAAAAACAGTCGCCATATTACAACTGTGTACTGCACAGCTGTATATATACATATAGCCCATTTAAAATTATCAATTTTAAGTTTAAAAATATCTCAAATTAATTTTTCAAAACCTAATAATAATTTTAAAATTTGGAATGAAAAGAGTAAAATATTTATAAATGCTCCATAAATTTAATTTTTTTTTTATTAAAAGACAACTATTAATGATTTAGATTTATATCTTCCTCTCACCGATTTAGAGACGATAAGAAGCAAATAAAATTTTAATAAACAACTTTACTCATTTACCAAAAGAGATGTGTTGTTGTTAAGAGGTATTAAGAGGTAAACAAACACTACCTTAGTCTCCCCGACGTCACGACTGTACATGTGGTTGCTCTAATAATATTAAGAATAAGTCTAGGCGGACAATTTTTTTGAACTGAAAAATTAGATCGGTCCTAAATTTTTTTTCTTTTGACTCCCAAAAAATTTATAATATTTATTTTAACTCAAATTTTTACAGAATATAGTGATTTAAGTGTAATTTGGATACATGTAAAAAATAGGGTTGCACTGATTATATAATTTTATTTTTTATATGTATCCAAATTATACATAAATAACTGTATCCTGTAAAAATTTGAGTTAAAATAAATATTATAAATTTTTTGGGAGGAAAAGAAAAAAATTAGACTAGTCCAATTTTCCGATAAAAAAAAAAGTTTCCATAGAAAGACTCTAATATTATATAGTATTTGTGTATGTGCAATTAAAAAAATAAATAAAAGTTATAAAATGTGGGTGAAAAGATATGAGAGGAATTTTAAATATAAATAAAATGTAGGAGAAAAAAGGAAGTTAAATGTAACACAGCTTGAGTGAGTTAGTTATATAATGGATGTGAAATTTGTAGCACATTTATATCTGTGTTTGCTAAAGTGTTTTATTTTTTTCAGTTCTCTGCAGATACTTATGTGGCACATCCACATCACCCGGTAACCAAGACTGGTCCCGAATTTTGGTCCCCCCAGAATTATTGTTAGATTTATATATTCCTCTCATCGATTAAGACCCGATAAGAGATAAATAAATTTTTATTAAATAACTTTACTCATTTATCGAATTAGATGTGTTGTTGTTAATGGGTATTAAGAGATAAACAAACACTATCTTAGTCTCTCCGACGTCACGACTCTACATGTGATTGCTCTAATAATATTAAGAAGGAACAATTACATATTATAATACATTTTTAAAAGTAATTACAAAAATCATACATTTATAAAATAATTACAAAAATATGACACTTCATCATATATATTTACAATACTAATACAATTAAGAGTCCTTAAATTAAGGGATTAATATTAATGAGATTACATAACAAATTAATTTCCATCTTCCTTCGGTCTCTCTCTCTATCTACGCTATTAATATTTCTCTCTCTTCTCCCTTACTACTTCTCTCTCTCCTCTCGTCTCTCCTCTCGAAGCCACTCATCGTCGTCCTCCTCCTCCTCCTCCTCTTTCGCCGCCGCCGACGACGCAACACCATAGTATCTCAACTCTGACAGGACTTTCAGGCTAATACATGATTTTCTCTCTCCAACTCTCTCACAACTGAAAGGATTCTAGTTTCTCTCTAAGGTATGCTTCTAATTTCTGTTAATTCTCATTCTACTAATTAATTGTTAATATGATCATATATATACGCTATGTTTCTAACAGAATGTGGTATTGATTGTTTGGATTTGTGTTGTTTTTATGTTTTGTATAGAATGGTTGATACAAGGAAGAAGGATGGAAAGAGAAAAAGAATCACAGAGGGTGATTCTATTAAGGACTTGAAGAAATTTATTTGTGTTTGTGCAGTTAGATTCTGATTTTGATGTTCCCGTAGTTAAGACAGAAGCTCAAGTTCATATCTAGAAGATATTTCCAACCAAAATATTTTTAAAGGTGTGCTAATTTAAATTTTGTTATTGTTACTATCAAATAACTATTTGGTTACTTCTGGATTATGTTTTGGTTACTGTTAGCTTGTGATTCAGATACCATTTTTGTTACCTTGATTTGATATTTTGGTTACTTTTTTATGTTGTTATGGTTACCATGTAGTTGCTTAGTATACATGATTGACTAAGCTGGTTTTGGTGTACATGTTATTTATGTATTGGTTACCATTAAAACATATTTTGGTTACTATCATATAAATATTTAGTTACTTCTTTAGTTTATTTTTGGTTATTGTTAGTTTTTTATTTGGATTCTATTTTTGTTTCCTTGAGTTGGGATTTTGGTTACTATTTTTTGTTGTTCTGGTTACCATGTATTTGCTTAGTATATATGAGTTGACTAAACTGTGTTTGGTCTATATGTTGTTTATGTATTGGTTACCATTAATATATATTTTTGTTACTAACATACAACTGTTTGGTTACTTCATTAGTATATTTTTTTTTGTTGGCTTATGATTTGGATACCATTTTTTTTCCCTCAATTGGGATATTGGTTACTTTTATATGTTGTTTTGGTTACAATGTATTTGCTTAGTATACATTGGTTGACTAAACTGGGGTTGGTCTACATATTGTTTATGGTTTGGTTACCATTAAAACATGGTTTGGTTACCATCATATAACTGTTTGGTTACTTCTTTTGTATATTTTTTGGTATACATATTTTTGTTTTGGTGACCTTTAAATTAAATTATGTTATATTTCTATTTCCACAAACACATCCTACATGGGTTCTATATTCACTAATCCCAAAGTATTTCTCTTCCTCCCACAGGTTCATAATGCAGAAGTCTTTTCTAGAGAATGAGAGCAGCCATGAAGAAGAAAGTAGCAGCAGCCAAAAAGCTAAAATTTTAGAAAGATTTGTACCAGATTTTGATTAGTTCGGTTGTTGTTGCCTTGTCCTTTTGAATTGTGTTTCGTACTTTGATTTTTAGTGGATATCCATAACCATTTGTTATGGTTAGTAAGTATGTAATGTTTATTGGAGCTTATGTAATTGGGATTACATATTTGATTATATTATCAATTATTTGACATTGTTTGTTGGTTCGTATTTGTTACTTCTAAGTTGTATCTAATACATTGTTTGAAAGGTGCAGTTGATAACCAAACATGCATAGAAGGGTAATCATTTTATTTTTTGGTAGTAACCAGATAGTTACAAGCTTGTATCATGACATATATCAAATGTTAAATGTACATGTGAGAGTATACATGGGTTGCCTAAATTAGGTTGGATATACAGGTTGTTTTTATTTTGGTTACCATTAAAACATGTTCCGGTTTCTTTCATATAACTATTTGGTTACTTCTTTATTATATTTTGGTTACTGTTACCTTATGATTTGGCTACTATCATTGTGTCTTCAATGTGAAATTTTGATTATTTTTATTTTTTAATCTGGTTAATATGTAATTATTTAGTATACATGGATTGTCTAAACTGAGTTTCATTACATGATGTTTCTGTTTTGGTTACCATTAAAACCTGTTCTAGTTACTATAATATAATTATGTGGTTACTGTTTTATTATGTTACATTATGATTAATGTTATTAATAACCAGATAGTTACAAGCTTGTATGAGGACAAACTTCAAGTGTTAAATATACATGTGAGATTGTCCTATTTACATGCTCATAAAAATTATCTGTAAATTGTACAATTGGTATTTAAATTTGCATATATAGGTAACCATTTTATTTTTTGTGAGTAACCAGATTTACATAAAATTGGTTCAGAACAGTATCCAAACCTGCATATAAGTGTAACCAATTAATTTTTGTTAGTAACTAAATAATTAAAAATTTATATTAGAACAGTTATCAAGTGCTTAATGTACATGTGAGGGTTCACATTTATCTAGCTGATGGATACTTTTAAATTACGTAGTTATAAAAGTTATTTCGAAATGGTCCATGCCAGTTGGTAACTAAATATGAATATAGAGGTAACCATTTTATTTTAGATGGGTAACCAAATTTACATAAAGCTGGTTGAGAAGAGTTACCAATTGTTCAGTGTATATGTTTACTTTATATTGACAACTCGTGATAGAATCAAAAATTAAAATATTAATCAACATCAATTTTGGTTACTGTGCACCATCAAAAATGTTACCAACCATGTGGTTAATGGTTATTAAAAGTAAACAATTATATATTAATGCAAAGAATTAAATTTATTGTATTGGTTACTATCAGTCTCCATTGTCTAACAACTGGATAAACATTGTAAAGTAACCAAATTAATATTAGACAGTAACCAAATTACATAATCTTAGTAACCAGAATATAAACCAAATTTTTACATGTAATTTTGAAAGCCTAAATGATAGAATTTGACCAAAAAAACCCTACAGTTCACCAGCAACGCTGTGACTTTTGATCGTTGACCCGTTTTCAATGAAATTAGGCTCCGAAAACGCCAAAATCCGACACTCCAAACTTGACAAAAACTGCCAAATTGTCACTGCAACCAAATAAACAGTATACAGTAACTAATTAAATAGTATATAGCAACCAATATATATAATCATATTAACAGCTGTATGAAGGTAACCAATGTAGTCAATAAGTAACCACCAATAAAAAAGAAAGAATTATAAAACACAATAACATTATACAGTAACCAAATAAACACCTTATAGTATCTAAATACATATTAGACAGTAACCAAGATATATGTAATTAGTAACCAAAATTATAAAAAATATTTTTACATTCATTTTACAACCAAAACAATCAGTAATGACTTTGTTACAAATTAAAGACAAACAGATGTATGAAGGTAACTAATGTAGTTAATCAATAACCATCAATATAAAAAAATCAGTATAAAACACAGAACATGAACTCAATGTATTTTGTAAAGTAACCAACTTAATGTTAGACAGTAACCAAACTACATAATGTTAGTAACCAGAACATGAACTGGGGGTAATATTATGCAGTAACCATTGCAATTTTACACAATAACCAAATCAATATTATATACTAACCAAATCCAGATTAGACAGTAACCAACAGTTGCAAGAAGGTAACCAATGTATTTAATAAGTAATCATTAATATAAAAAATATCAGTAGAATAAACTTTAAAATTATAAAGCAAGCAAATAAACATTATACAGTAACCAAATCAATAATAAACAGTAACCAATTTATATGTATTTAGTAACCAGAGTATAAAACATATTTTCAAATGTGTTTTGCATTCAAAATAGTAACCAAATAAATAATAAACAGTAACCAATTTATATGTACTTAGTAACCAGAATATAAAATATATTTTTACATGCATTTTGCAATCAGAGCAGTCAATATACTGACTTTGTAACCAATTAAAGAGCGAAAAACTTAAGAAAGGTAACCAATATACGAGTATATAGTAACCACGGGCTAACTATATGCATATAAACTTTAAACTCAAATACCTTAGTATACAAATCTGTAATGAATCAATCAACAATCAACAATCAGAGTTGTTAAAGAGACTGGTTACTGATCTTGAAGTTGTTGTTGATTTTGAAGTTGTTGTTGATCTTCTCCTCTATTACACGATCTCAGAGTTGCATCTCGTCTTCATCGATATGTCGTTGCTGTTGATCTTCTCCTCCATGTCGTGTTCTCTGATCTCAAAGTTGCTGTTGATCTTCTCCTCTACGTCGTTGCTGTTCATCTTCTCCGATATGTCGTTGCTGTTTTCGTCTTCTCCGATATCAGAGTTGTGTCGCGACATAAGATTTTGTCTTCTCCGATTAATTTGGCGTTGATCTGTTATTGATTTGGCGTGGATCAGTTATCTCGATAACTGACGTGTAGGAGTTAATGACGTGATTTTAGCAACGTAATATTGTGTATGTTTTATTTTTGTAAATATGTTGTGTGTGTTTTATTTTTGTAATTATTTTTTAATTGTTGTATATTAGTGTAAAGGACCCTATTAAGAATAAGTCTAGGCGGACAATTTTTTTAGACTGAAAAATTGGACCGGTCCAAAAAAAAATTCTTTTGACTCCCAAAAAATTTATAATATTTATTTTAACTCAAATTTGTACAGAATACAGTGATTTAGGTATAATTTGAATACATGTTAAAAATAGGGTTGAACAAACTATACAATCTTATTTTTTATATGTATCTAAATTACACATAAATAACTGTATTCTATAAAAAAATTGAGTTAAAATAAATATTATAAATTTTTTGGGAGTTAAAAAAAATTAGACCGGTCCAATTTTTCGATCCAAAAAAATGTCCTCGTAGAAAGACTCTAATATTATACAGTATTTGTGTATGTGCAATTAAAAAAATAAATAAAAGTTATAAAATGTGGGTGAAAAGATATGGGAGGGATTTTAAATATAAATTAAAATGTAGGAGAAAAAAGGAAGTTAAATGTGATACAACTTGAGTGAGTTAGTTATATAATGGATGTGAAACTTGTAGCACATTTATATTCGTGTTTGCTAAAGTGTTTTTTTTTTTTTGTTCTCTGCTGATGCTTATGTGGCACATCCACATCACTCGGTCACCATTCTCGGTCCCCCCAAAATTATTATTAGATTTTTTTTTACTCTCATCGATTAAAAGACGATAAAAGATAAATAAAATTTTACTAAATAACCTTTACTCACTTATCGAATCGGATGTGTTGTTATTAAGAGATATTAATAAGTAAACAAACACTACTTTAATCTCCACGACGTCACGACTCTACACGTGGTTGCTCTAATAATATTAAGAATAAGTCTAGGTGGACAATTTTTCTGGATTGAAAAATTGGACCAGTCTAATTTTTTTTTTCTTTTGACTCCCAAAAAATTTATAATATTTATTTTAACTCAAATTTTTACAGAATACAGTGATTTTGGTGTAATTTGAATACATGTAAAAAACAGAGTTGCACAAACTATACAATCTTGTTTTTAATATGTATCCAAATTACACATAAATCACTGTATTCTGTAAAAATTTGAATTAAAATAAATATTATTAATTTTTTGGGAGTCAAAAAAAAAATTAGACCGGTCCAATTTTCCGATCTAAAAAAAATGTCCCTATAAAAATATTTTAATATTATACAGTATTTGTGTATGTGCAATTAAAAAAATAAATAAAAGTTATAAAATGTGGGTGACAGAGGGATTTTAAATATAAATTAAAATATAGGAGAAAAAAGGAAGTTAAATGTGATAGAGCTTGAGTTAGTTAGTTATATAATGGATGCAATAAGTCTAGGCCGACCGTCATCTACCGACCGGGTTAGTGACCGGTCGGAATTTTTATATTTTTTTTAATTTTTTTTTTGTTTTTGGCTACTAAATAATTAATGTGATTTATTGAAACTGAGATTTTTATAAAATACAGTGATTTAAGTGTCATTTGGATACATGTAAAAAATAGGGTTATACAGTCTGTGCAACCCTGTTTTTTACATGTATCTAAATAATACCTAAATCACTGTATTTTGTAAAAATTTCAGTTCCAATAAATCACATTAATTATTTAATAATCAAAAGCAAAAAAAAACAAAATTAAAAAAAAATTCCGACCGGTCACTAATCCGGTCGGTAGATGACGGTCGGCGTAATGGATGTGAAACTTGTAGCACATTTATATCCGTATTTGCTAAAGTGTTTTTTTTTTTGAAAATTCTACGCCGACCGGCGTTTTCCGACCGGGGTAGTGACCGGCCGGAATTTTTTTTTTTTTTTTTTTTTTTGCTTTTGACTGCAAAATAATTAATGTGATTTATTAGAACTGAAATTTTTATAAAATACAGTAATTTAGGCGTCCGTTTGGATACACGTAACAAACAGGGTTATACACAGGGTTATACTGTATAACCCTGTTTGTTACGTGTATCCAAACGGACGCCTAAATCACTGTATTTTATAAAAATTTCAGTTCTAATAAATCACATTAATTATTTTGTAGTCAAAAGCAAAAAAAAAAAAAAAAAAAAAAAAATTCCGGCCGGTCACTACCCCGGTCGGAAAACGCCGGTCGGCGTAGAATTACTCTTTTTTTTTTGTTCTCTGCGGATGCTTATATGGCACATCCACATCACCCGGTCACCAAGACCGGTCCCCAATCCCGGTCCCCCCAGATTTTTTTTTTTTTTTTGTTCTCTGTTGATGCTTCAGTGGCACATTCACATCACCCGGTCACCCAGACCGGTCCCCAATCCCGGTCCCCCAGAGTTATTGTAAAAACAAGCCAATCAGACAGGTGTATGTCTTTCATTTATGTGAAATGTATTTTGTTTTCTTTAATTAATTCTTAATATTATATTAATATTAATTTATTAATTATAAAATTATATTATACTCCATAAAATTGGGGTTTAAAATACAAATAAAAAATAACAAAAAGGAGAGTATTATATTTCTCACCCCAAGCTATATTTCTTTTCGATTACAACATAAGGCTGATGTTAAAACGATTGCAGCGAGAACATGGCTTGATGATTTTATGTCACACTTTTATTTTATTTTTCTTCTTTTGTCCACACAATTATAATTATATTATTATTTAGTCTCTTTTATATTAATTTTATTTTATATACGTCTATTTAATCTTTCAAATTTTATAAAATTTATATTTTACACCCCATAATTTATACACACAACGCGTGTCACCATGTGCTAATAATAATAATGCAATCCCATGCTAATAATAATTCAATTTCATAATATTCGTTTTAAATAATTTCGTACACATGAATCACCAAAATTATTTAATAGTATCACTTTATTAGAAGTTTGGAACTAGATTCAGGAGTAACATAAGATAGTATCATAGATTCATAGTACTTTAGTAAATTATTTATTCTCTTAAAATATTGTAAACCATAAATGAATTAGAATTTATTTATTTATTTATTTATTTTTAGTAAAACATCTAATATTATGAATGAAATGATATTTTAATTTATCTTAAATAAATATAAAAACAATATGCATAATTTAAGTAATTTTGAAACAGAGACTTTTTTTATAGAAACGAATGAAATGCTACTAAACTTTATTTTGGTTAAGGACTCTTGATCTTGCTGTCTTGCAAACCTTTCCTATATAATGAATCTACTAAAATGATAAATTTTACATCATTTACATTAATTGCCAAAAACATGCATCAGTAATCACTCGTATAAAAAACTTAAATAAATAAAATATACTTATACATATTGTATATCGACAGAATCACATTACTATGGTACATATTTAAAGGGGGGAAACGTGTAAAAATATAGTTTTATTCGAAGTCTCACTTAGCCCACAAATTTTATTTTTTAAAAAATATTCTTGACGTTACAAATTTCAGGTCAACTCTGTTCCTCTTATTAATCGACACGACACGTAGACTAACGTGGTTGACACATAGACATATTTTGCTAACGAGGGCACGAGTCAATTAGGTTTATAATGGAATCCATTAGGTTACACATCAAATTACTATTAACTTTTCAAACAAATTAAAATTAAACTAAAAGAACAAATTAAAATCAAATTAGAAACGTAAAAAATAAAAATAAAAAAGAATTAGGAAACAAAACTAAGATCTGAACCATAAAAATAAAAAGACCAAGTTCATTTTACCCCAAAATTTCTTATACCTTCCTCCTACAACAATCTAAACCATTTATATGGCCACTATGGTATGAAACATCAAAGCGAACATCAGATTTCTAGAATCAACAATTAGTTAGATACAAATCAAACATTTGTGGAAGTAAGAAGGGGTTTTAGTGGAATTGAAATGGGTTTTGGTGGGATTGGCAGAATGGGGTTTAATGGTGATACAATTGTGATCTGGTTCGCATCAAACGACAATAACTCAATTCAAGTTCTAGGAGTTCATCCATTGATTTCAAGTAATTGGGCTGAAAATTATTCAAGGAAATTCAATAAAAAAATTGTTCCTAGCATAACACAAGCATTAATGGTCCAAGAGAGTTCAATTAATCCCCAAATCAAGGCTGGCCCAAATCATCAACCGTGTTCTGATTTTTGGCTTTAATGTGCAATCTGATTGTTAATAGTACTAATTAGCAATTTGGGAAATCTAATTTTTGAAATCCAAAACTGTATACATTCATGTGGCAACATTAAGGGTGTAATGAGTTGTTTAAATTTGGTTCACAAAATTTATCGAGTATAAAATAAGGTTTGATTGAGGCTCATTTAGCTACTGAGTCAAGCACGATCTCGAATCGAGCCCGAACAGTTTGAACTTTTCGAACAAATATGATCCAAGTATCAATAGAAAATTGTAATTTAAAAATATTCGAGTAGTTTATTGAACTTTAAAATGTGATTATATTTGACTCATTTATATTTCAAATCCAACTTAAATCGAATTTTTAATGGAACGAATCCGAATTAAGCCCAAAATACTTGCCATTTTACGACAATAGACAACATTAGAAGACAATCTGATTTATGGAGTAAGAATTAAATTAAAGCGCGTGGGCCTTTCAAGTCTCCTAAATAGAACATATCAGATATCAGATATCAGATATCATGTAAAGGAGGAATAAGCAAACATTCATGTGGGCCCGGATTAGTTCTTTTTTTTTCCAAGGGGAGTAATTGTTTCAAGTCCTTAAATAAGTTGCATGCTTCAGCTAGCTATGTCACGTGGGGCCTACTACTTAAATTATAGACTTTCTTAAAAAAATATCGTTTAAGATTAATGTACACAGATTAAGTAATATAATTAATACTTATAAAAAATACTATACTACTCTTATTATAATTACCTGAATCAATTATGACCTTTGTAAATTCCAAAAAAGAGTATACCATTCAATTAATTCTACTATTTTTTTCCGCCTAAAATTTATACTACATGCGGCAAAAATATTTCTGTACAATAGACAGACCGAATTTTTTGCCAAAAAAAGTGCTTCCAAAACGTTTGCTATTCTTTTACCAAAAGCTTGATTTCTCATCTAGATCAAGCAAAGCAATGAGAGAAAGATACACAAATTCAAAGTCCAAATATTGTCAAAGTCATGGAAGGCCTCTTGGTGAAATAGATTTGAATGTGGAAATCATAAATTCCAGTGATATTGGGCAAGATAAGGAACTAGAAGTTATTCCAAACTCACCAAAAACAGATAGGTCTCGAGTTAATTTGTCGGATCTCAATATCAATCCAAACTCACCAATACCGGGTCTCAATATCAATCTAAACTCACCAATAGCGGATTACGATGTGGACGAGGAAGAAGGATTGCAAACATATGAAGCAGCATTGAACTTCAATATTGGTACCATTTACCCCTTTTTTTATCCCTTTATTTCCTATTTATATTAATCAAACATCACAAGTTTCATGGAATATATTTTTCGACGAATGCGATGAAGATTTAGAGTCAACATCAACACATAATAGCATAAAATATGCGATTTTAAGTGACGAAAAGCGCAAAGCCATTTATAATGTGCTACAACAAAAGAGTGTTGATGGAAAACTGAGAAAATGGGCAACAACAGAGGTGGCTTCATCATTTTTTTGTTTCGATACGTACTGTTCAGCGAATTTGGAAACAAGCAAGAGATACTGAAACTGCTGATGTCTCTAAGAGGACAAAGAATCGTGGTCGTAAGAGAATCCAAATTGATATTGATAGAATTCGAGAAGTCCCTTTACAAAAACGGACAACTCTTCGAAGTTTATCTTCTTCTATCAACATAAGCATGACCACATTGTTTAGACATATGCAATTCGGAGATATCCAGCGGCATTCGAATGCTATCAAGCTTTTTCTAAAGGAAGAAAACAAAAAATTTGACTGCAATATTGCCTATCAATGCTTGATGCAAGTAGCATGCCCCATGACCCAATTTTCACAGGTATGTATAATATGGTTCACATTGATGAAAAATGGTTTTACATGACAAAAAAAACTGAAAAATACTACTTGTTACCCAATGAAGAAGATCAATTGCGTACTTGTAAAAGCAAAAAATTCATTGAAAAAGTCATGTTTTTAGTAGCTTTAGCTCGTCCAAGGTTTGATGCGCAAAGAAATGAGATCTTTTCGGGAAAAATTGGAGTGTTTCCTTTTGTTACTGTAGAGCCTGCTAAAAGTAGTATTAATAGAGTCGCAGGAATCATGGAAACAAAGCCAATCACTCCAGTTAACAGGGGTGTTATAAAGATGTATTTGATTGAAAAAGTATTACCTGCAATCAAGGAAAAATGGCCAAGAGAGGAGTTGCATTATTCGATATTTATACAACAAGATAATGCCAAAACACACATCAGTCCTGATGATGAAGATTTTCGCAGAGCAGCCATACAAGATGGATTTGATATACGTTTGATGTGCCAGCCTGCAAATTCTCCTGATTTGAATGTGTTAGATCTTGGATTTTTTACTGCTATTCAATCCTTGCAGCTCAAAGAATCACCAAAAAATGTTGAGGAGCTGATTAATGCCGTTGTGAATTCGTTTCAAGCTTTTCCTGTAAAGAAAAAGGAGAAATAATATTTTTCCTTATGTTATTGAATCAAAAGATGTAGCTTTATACAAGATATTTCCTACGATCAAGCTAATCTATTCTAGATAGTTATAAGAGATTTCCTACAATCATGCTAATTGCTAATCTATTCTATGTGGTTACAAGGTAACTGAATATTTGTTAATTAATGATCAAATATCATTGTCTTTTCCTTCTCAACACTCCCCCTCAAGTTGGAGAGTGAATATCAAGAACTCCCAACTTGCGTATCATATTTGAGAAAGCTTCCTTTCCCAATGGCTTGGTGAACATATCTGCCAGTTGATTTGTTGAGGCAACATGTTTCGTTACAACTGAACCATCTTGTATTTTGTCACGAATAAAATGGCAATCCATCTCTATATGTCTTGTTCTTTCGTGGAAAACGGGATTGGCAGCTATATGTAAGGTGGCTTTGTTATCACAATATAACAATGCTGGTTTCGTATGCAATACTCTCAAATCTTTCAATAACGAGCGTAGCTAAGATAACTCACAACATGTACCTGTCATGACTCTATATTCGGCTTCTGCTGAGGAGAGAGATACAATTTTCTGCCTCTTTGTCCACCAAGAAATAAGAGAAGATCCCAGAAAAACACAATAACCCGTAGTGGATCTACGAGATATTGGACAACCAGCCCAATCCGAATCAGAAAAAGCTCGCAACGCTACTAGAAATTCGACATATAGCGGCGAGCTATAGCGACGATCGATGCGGAACCGTCGCTATAGGGTATCTATAGCGACGGTATGCACGGAACCGTCGGTATAGAGGTTTCTTTCGACTCCCAATTTCCCCCAAATCATTTCGGTATGTTCCATTTTTTCCCCAAATTATCTTCGTCCTCTCCCTCCTTTCTAACACTGTTTTTCTCGTTACTGATCTTCCTCTACAGCTTGTTCTCCTCTCTAATCCAAATCATTTTAGTATCTGACGCTCGTTACTCGACTCGTCATCTTCAACTCGGATTGGGCACACTTTTTCGAATCGCGAAACCCTAGGCATCATAGGATCCGATATAAGGATTGGTGTAAGACCCCGAATTTTATGAAACAAAAGTATTCAATTTTTCTTATAATTACAATTTAGTAAATGGTTAAATTGATAAAAAGTTAAAGTTATGGGTGAAATGTGAAAATTTTTCAAAATAAACAAGTGGTTATAAAATAATCATTGTTGTCGGGGAATATTCGTTTGGTCGTGGAATATTCTTTCTGTCGGGGAATATTCGTACGACGGCGCAGCTATTTGTGGGCCCCATAACAGAATAACTGTCGGGTGAAGAAAATGACAAATTTGAGTTTTTACAAATAACGGCGTAGTTGTTACTGTTAACACTGTTGGAATACCCAGTGGTTAAAATACAGTAATACGCGTTATTGCACAGTAGCACACGGTATTGCATAGTATTTTTGAAATTATTAATTCTTACGTAAGAAGGCACTACTCAATAATTGTTACAGTAATTACTGTTCAATATTTTATTTTATTGATTCAATAATTGCTACGTTAAAATTTTGTATTATTGTTGTTCAATAATTGTTGCTGCACAGTATTTTCCATTATCAGATCAATAATTCATATTATTTGAATAGTATTATTAGATAACATTATTGGCAATGTTTAGAAAGTTCTGTCTAAGGAGAGGTTTGGTCATTTAATTGCGCGCCAGTAAGGAAAAATTCTTATTGGAAAGCCCCCTCTTTCCTGGGAACGGCCTGGTTGTCATAAATGTGATTCTGTAATATTTGTGAATAATTAATTATTGATTCATATGATAAGGAAATATTTATTTTATGTGGATATAAATGAGGGATATATTTTTGTGGTTAAAAATGAAGGAGTTAATGTTGAGGTGTTTTATCTGTATTTTTGTCGGAACGGAGGTATTGAAAATCAAATTAGGGTTTTTGAGATATTTTGCGGGGGTTATAATTTTTAATCCGACCGTTGGATCGTGGTAATTTTTGGATATGTTATACATATATAAGTTGAGTATATGTCCACAAATTTTGAACCGTTAAAAATGAACGTATGATTTATTATGAATTTTACGAGATGACTGGTTCAGAAATTGTTGAATTTTCGGAGTTTATCATTTTAGTGGAAAATTCTAGAATTGGTGGGCCCCACTTGTGGTTGGTGAAGAAATGTGCTGAATTATATTTCAAATGTGGTGGGTGGGAATAGTAGCAGGTAAAGCCATCAGGTTACAGGTCAAACCTACCAAAATTTTCCTATAAATAGAGGGCTAAGTTAGAATTGAAAATCACACCAGAAACAAGTTTTCTCTCTTTCTCTCTCTAGATTATTGAGTGTATTTTGTGAGTATTTAGATACTCTGTGAGTTTCTATTCATCAGTGCAAGTTTCCTTCAGCCTTATACCGATCAGAAGTACTGCTCTTTTGAGGTAAAGGATTGTAAGGGATAGTAAGGGATTGTAAGGGATAGTAAGGGATATTAAGGGATTTTAAGGGTTGTTATGATTTTCAGTTTCGTAATTTTTCTGATCTTCAAAAATTCTGGAAAAATTTGAAATGATATTTTGATGAGTTTTCTTGATTGTGTCCGAAAATGGTGATTTTTGGATGTATAGATTGAGAGTTACGAATTTTATGAGAAAATACTATTTTAAAAGTAACAGCTTATAATTCCTTGTGGTTAACTCCAAAATTGATGAAATTTTTATTGAGAGTACATGTATATGATAGAAGTATACTCTGTAAATTTCAGAATTTTTAGACAAAAGTACAATTTTTGATAAATGTCTAAATATTCGGCTATTTTGGCCATATGAAAAATAGTAAATGACTTTTAAAAAATTCTGAGAAAAATATATGTTCACTATGAGATTATATTATGCTAAATTCCAGAAAAGAAATATTTTTGGAACTGATTTGGTATTTTTCATGAAAATAGTTTAGTTATGAGTAAATGAATTAAATATGTTTTGTGAAGAAAGAAAATTGGAAAATAGGATTTTATGGCTTGAGAATCCTATATGAGGTATATGCAGATTTTTGATGAGGGTTTTGGTTATTGATGATGAAATTGTAAGAGTTGGCATTTTATGATGATTAAATGCATTAATTAATAAAGTGTAAACAATTAAAATAAATTGTTTATAAATTTAAGTAATGTTATTCTTTCAATATCATTATACCGAAATATTGGTATGAATTTTATTGTAGAATTTCTATCTTTTGTGTCGGGGTTACTATTCATGAGTTACGAATATTACTCTTGAGATTAAAACTATATGTTGATCATATTATTTTTATCATCATATATAACATTTTTATAACCCTGATGTTGAAATTCTCTTTCACTAGAGTGTAAAGATGGGTAGATTATTGGTATGATCATGACTAGGGTTCTCTTTGGCCTGTAGTGCAAAGTTGAATTGTGACTGGTATGATCATGACCATTGAATTTATAATTGAATATCTTAAGCTTAAGTGCAAAGGTGAATTGATCAACATGGTTATAATTATTGTTTATATAAATTCTGAAATGATTATATATTTCTTTGAGATATGAATATATTTGGCCTATAGTGCAAATATGAATTGTTGATGAATATCTTTGGCATGTAGTGCAAAGATGGCCTGTTGATGAATATCTTTGGCCTGTAGTGCAAAGATGAACAGTTGTTGAATATCTTTGGCCCGTAGTGCAAAGATGGTTTGTTGATGAATATCTTTGGCCCGTAGTGCAAAGATGGATTTGTTAGTATGATTATAAACAGGAACTGTGATTTGGTATATCCATGATCTTTGATGTTTCAGGTAAAGACAGGTGATGAAAATATTCTTCGTCCTGGGTGCGAAGAAAAATTTATAGTCACAATTATGATTATGAGTTATTCATATGATTGTGGAAAGGAACTGTTGAGTGATGTTACATGGATAAAACATTGTTGGTGGATTTTTAACATGAAGAATATAATAGACTTTATAGTCTATTTGACTCTTCTAATGGATTGCTCGTTCCGCTGCAACTATGGTTGAAATTTTGATCATTTACCATATGTTCTAAATCTCTGATTTATTGTTGATGAAGACTATTGATAATTGAATTATCTTTAGTCATGATATTCTTTACTGAGCTAGTTGTGCTCACCCTTTTGCTTCACAATTCCTTTCAGGTAATAAGAGTGTAGCTGGGTCGAGCGGGGGTAACAAGGGAATAGAACGGTGGTCATCATTTAGTAGTTATATTTGGTGAAGAAAATAGGGTGAGGCGAACCCAACGTTGGAAGGGTGTTTTGCCACTATCATACAAGATGTCTAATGACATACAGCCTCGTGTCATCATAAGACAGGGTTGTGCTCATCCACTTGCTGAGTATATCTACGAGCACTACCTATATAATCTTGGTGTTTGTTTGAAGTATAATTCTCAATTAGAGACAGTGGAGATAATAATAAGTCAAGAGAAGACTCACCATTGGGAAGAATATGATAGTAACCTTCTCATTTTTCTTTGGGGTCTATTGGGTCAACCAAGGATAATTCTGTGGCCATATGATATCTATCATAACCTAGAAGCATGGGCTCCCATGTACGAAGGTTTCCTTGAGCACTTCCCAAAGATTCTAGTTTCTAAAACAGTTTTTGACTGTACCTTTATGTAAGGTACCTTTGTGAGGTGCTGATACATGATGATGTCCAATGTCACATTTGGTATATATTTGTATCCAAACTCACAGCATATGTGTTGTTGTATTTTGCACGATAATTGTTGTAATAAAGTTGTAGTTATTTTCTGTACCATGTATTTGACGACTCAGAATGGGTTGGGTGGAATGAACCTATTTTGGGGTTGTCACAATTGGCGTGTGTTTGTTCAGAATCAGCACCCCTGGCCTGAGTGGTCCAAGCTCGTTCACACTCTATCCCCTGCAGCTGAAGTTCACGAAATTATTCTCGAGGACGCCTTTGTGTCTTAAGAATATTTGTCTGAGAAATTTGTTAGTTCTGTTAGTTCCTGCTTAGCTTTTACGCGTAACCGACCCGATATTTTGGGGTTTGATTCCTCCCCCTATTTCTTATCTTAAATTATTGTTTAAATTTTTTATTTTTATTCCCTCTTAACAATTATTGTTCAAATTTGGGTGCAGGTTACTCTCCAGGAAGCATGTAGAGTGTGTTGTAGAAAATGGGACTCCTTTTCTTTTTAAAAGTGCTCTTGATACTTGAAGACGAATGCGATCATTTTCGTACAGCACTGGAATTAACGTAAGTGGAGCAGAATAGCCAACCATTTGTTTTATTTGAAGAATTCTTTTATAATGTTTTGAGTACAAGTATCTAAGCATCATTTTCATAAGATTCTATAATCAATTTCATAAGATTCTTTTTTATTTATTTTGATAGGTAAACTTGCACCAAGTATGGAATAGATATAAGATTAGTCAATTCTGGAATCCAAAAGTAAATAGGTTATTAACCTTGTTCATTTTTTCTTGGAATTATTTATTTCTTGGTGTAAAATTTGGTTCAACATGCTATTGGATGATTGAGGAATTAGGAGAGATATGTCTAGTGATTCTGTTGATTTGTGGAATAATAATCAAGTGGTGTGAAATTCGTGTTATTATTACTCAATTAAGCAAAATGATATATGGTTGTTTGATAGCTGTTGAACTTGCCAAGAAATATTTCAGTCATGCTTGTTATTTGGATATTAGTGTTACTATTACTTAATTAAGCAAAATGAAGGAGTACATGTTTGCTATAAATTTTTTAGTTTTCAAGGAACACTTCAATTTGACTACTAGAAGGGACTTACAGTCGTGGAAGTGAAAATTTCTACTTGGAAACTCCATTGTTAATTACTGTTTCATGTACACATGTGGACAGGAGTAATATAAAACTTGGGCGAGCCTTTTTTTTACTTAGCCACATATTTCAAACTACATGCAGAAGTCAAGTCTTCTTGATCGACATTCATCTCTTTCTTTACTTCTTGTGTGTCCCCTTTTTTGTATGACCTGTGCTGCTATTGCAGAATTTGTTCTTCTTAATAATGTCCAGTCCAGTGTATTAAACTCTTCGGATAATATACTGAACTGTTTCATGCCATTTGTTCTATGCTCTCTCGCTATCTCAACTCTGTTAGTTCTGCTTTATTGTGAGAGGGACCTTGTGAAAAATACCAAAGGTACTTGGTAGAAATAAAAAAATCCAAATGGATTTTAGGAAATTCAAGGGGAGCTGCAAGGTCCTAATGATCATGAATTACACTCTCCCTAATACTGAATTTTTTACCCTGAATTCTCAACTCAGTTGGGTTGTCATCCAACATGTCTCTACCTTTTTGATTTTCTGGAAAATAGGGCTTATGACAAGGCGGCTATCAATTATAATGGAAGGGAGGCTCTCACTAACTTTGAGCCAAGTGTATATGACGGGGAGCTGATCTCTGAGGCACGTAATGGAGGTATTCTTCAATACTTTTTATTTGTTCTTATATCTTGTTGTCCTTTGAAGTATATTTATTGATTTCTTAGTTGTTTTGAGTTGGGGCTTGAGTTTTTCTCTGTCTTGTATTGCAGGTAGCAACCACAATCTTGATTTAAACTTGGGCATTTCAAACCCCTCTTTTGAAAATGGTCCAAAGGAATGTGAAAGTTTGGGGCGTCTCTAGTTTTATCCTTATGATGTGCTTGAAGCTAGGAGATTACAGGTAATGCTCATAAAAATCTATAAATTCCTGTTATGGTCTACAATAGCGTGTTTAATATACCTCTTGATTTTACCAAACAAGTGGTGATTCTATTTTTCAGATAGGTTGAGCCTTCGCCTAAAATCTGTTTGCTTTCAGTCATTATCTGTTTGTGTCAATGTAGATGTTGGTTTTGCCAGTTACTTCTGTTGTGCCTTACATTAGTTCAAACTTGATATTTGGTTTAACGCTATAAAAAATCAAATCCATTGTGATGTGCAAGAACAGATGGAGAACCATGCTTCGACAACAGTAGGTAATCCTACTACCTTTAAGGGGCTACCAGTAAAATCAGAGCAACCTCCTTTATGGACTGACACATATCCTAATTTATTTCCTGGCTATAAGGTAAATTAGTTAAACTTGTAACAACAACCAACATGCATCCGAGACGTCAAAAAAATCATTACTAAACATATCATTCTTAAGCAATAGATTGCAAGTTCATGCCATAATGATTTCATATCGCAGGAAATTTTGGAAATGAAATCTTTGTTGGAGTTAAAGGTACATGAATACAATTACTAGGCATTCATGACAAAGCTGATAATGGGACTAATATATAATAGAAACGTGTCTGTTGTGTAGAAGTTATTGCTCTCAGACTAAGGTCCAAATCAAATTAGGTTGCTAGTATAAACGTTAGGTTACATCAGTTCAAAATAGATTAGATTAACGTCAACCAGAATTTATTATATGGCCCATATGTCCAAGTCCAACTTAAACTTTAGCTATGTCAATAAACGTTGTTGTCACAATTAATTGAATCTAAGGTGTTATAAATTATTTAGCAGGAAAGAGCAACAGAGAAAAGAATTGAAGTAGGTCCTTCACTAGGACCCCAAAATTGGGCGTGGCAAATGAATGGTCTGGTTGGTCCCCCTCCAGTTAGATTGTTTTCTACTGTAGCATCATCAAGATTCTCATCTCCGGCTATCACCATGCTCTCTGAAAATTATAATTTTCAGGTCTAACTGAAAATTGGACTTTTAAAAGAAGGGGGTGGGGGGAGGAGAATTTGGTGGATGGCTGCTGGAAATATCCCAAAAATTTAGGTTGTGAAGGTCTCCTTGTAATCAAAATTTATCTGCTATACAATATATGTTCTTAAATTATGCCCGAATGACTATGAATTTCTTAAATTTTCAAAGTATTGAATTATATATATTATTCATACTTGACATCATCTCACTAAATTCCAAATCTTTCCCATTAAAAATGGAAGTAAAATAACTATGTAAGAAAAATAACTGCATGCAGGGATTAGTTTGGTAGATTGGCTAAGATGTTAACATTATTTGGCTCTTGGTCATACTTATAAGTTAATGACGTATGCTTTCGAGAATGAGGCACATGTATAGTTGTCTTGCTGGCAGGTGTTAAAGCATCCCCACTTGCTTTAATTGCTTTTATTACCAATAATCAGTTGTGTATTGATTAGCTTATTGATGTTTGGCAATTAACTTGAGTAGGGATCTTGTCCTGCTTGCAAGAGGCAGTTTGTCAGATCAAAATACCAAATAATCCGCTGTGCTGGATGCGGTAACATTGTGTGGCAGCCACAAGGGGATTTCTTTTCAAGAGGAACAAAGGTACCCCTCGCTCTTCAAAGTCAGAACAAGATATAATTGATGTTGAGTTGGAGGAGAAATGAGTGGATGCCCAAGAGTGGCAGTAAACCCCTCGCAAATATTTGGAACGACTATTAATTGCAACGGGAATCATGATCTATTTTGTAGGAGGTTGTTGCACAAGCCAAGAAAATTGTAGGGGACGAACTATTCAACTATTATATTGTAATGTTGTAATATGAATGATTTTAAATGATGTATATAATATATTTTTATGTTTTATTTTATATTGTATTTGGGTTTGTTGAATAAATGTGCATTATTAATTTTTTTTTTAAATTTAAAAAGGCTATAGCGACGGTCATCGACCGTAGCTATAGCCTTCAATGACCGTAGGTAAAGAGTAAATACACGGTTTTGGCATGAGCTATAGCGACGGTCGCCGACCGTCGCTATAGGCCAAAAGACCGTCGCTATAGGTTTTAGCGACGCCTTCTACAGCGACCGTCGGCGACCGTCGCTATAGCCTATAGCGACGGTCTTTTGGCCTATAGCGACGGTCAACGACCGTCGCTATAGGTCGATTTTCTAGTAGTGCAAAGATAAATCATTCTGAGAAGAGAAGAACAAACCTTGCCCTGGACTGCTTTTCAAATAACGCAAAACACGCAAGGCAGCTTCCATGTGTGGTCTACATGGTGAATGCATGAATCGGCTTAACACATGGACCGAATAAGTGATATCCGGCCGGGTAATAGTCAAATAAATTAGACGTCCAACAAGTCGCCTATACTGAGACGAATCTTTAAGAAATTCACCTGAATCCGATAGTTTTATGTTTTGTTCCATGGGAAAGTTTACAGGTTTAGCACCCAAAAGACCACCATCCTTTAAAATTTCCAAAGTATATTTTCGTTGTGAGATGGAAATACCTTTCTTTGACCGGGAAACTTCGATGCCTAGAAAATACTTCAGATCACCTAAATCTTTTATTCGAAAATGACTATGTAGAAATTGCTTGAGAGCTGATATGGCATTGACATCATTACCCGTAATAAGAATATCATCGACATATATCAACAAAGCTGTAAAAGATTTGCCTTTCCGACATGTGAATAACGAGTAATCGGCTTTGGATTGAACAAAGCCAGCAACTTGGATAGCTGTAGAGAACTTGGTAAACCATTGTCGGGAAGCTTACTTTAAGCCATATAACGACTTGTGAAGGCGACACACTAGATTCTCCCCCTGTCGCTGAAGCCCGGGAGGTGGAGACATATAAATTTCTTCATGTAGATCGCCATGAAGAAAAGCATTGTTGACATCAAGTTGGTGAAGTGACCAATTTTGGGCAGCTGCTAAAGCCAATAAACAACGAACAGTAATCATTTTAGCTGTGGGAGAAAAAGTGTCATGGTAATCGATACCTTTTAGCTGTGTGTAACCTTTTGCAACCAAACAAGCTTTGAAACGCTCAATAGAACCATCTGAGTGCCGTTTGATTTTATAAACCCAGCGACAACCAATAGGCTTCTTATCAGAAGGAAGAGAAGTAAGAGACCAAGTGTTGTTGGCTTCTAAAGTTGCCAATTCAGATTGCATTGCTTCTTGCCAATGGGAATGTAAAGCTGCTTCGGCATAAGATGTAGGCTCAATATCTTGACTGATAGCAGCAATAAAAGAACGATGTTGTGGTGAGTAATGTTGATAAGAGATAAAATTGCAAAGGGGATATCGTGTACCTTTTTGTTGACTTGAAGACAAAAGCGACAAATGGTTAGGAGACATTACTTGGTTGCAGACATAATCACGTAAAGCCGTAGGAGGGTGATGGGGTCATTGAGAACGACGTAAAATGAGTTCGCGAGGACTAGTAGGTGATGACTCGGTAGAAACTGGATTCGGTGATGAGGATTGTTGTATGGAAGAAATTATTTCTGGTGATGAGGGTTGTGGGGCTGGTAGGGAAGAAGCAGACACGGAAAGAGGAAGCACAAGGTCTGAATGTGAAGAAGGAGAAGGAATGGACTCATAAGGGAAAATATTTTCATGAAAAACGACATCACGGCTAGTGAATATTTTGTGGGTCTCAAGGTCATAGAGCTTGTAAGCTTTTTGACCAAGAGGATATCCAAGAAAAATACATCGCTTGGCTCGAGGAGCAAATTTATGGAAGGTGTGTACATTAGTAGCATATGCAAGACACCCAAAAACTCTAATATAAGAATAAGAAGGAACCTTTCCATAAAGTTGTTCAAAAGGAGTTTGACGAGAAAGAAGTGGTGTGGGCAAACGATTAATTACATGAACAGCAGTAGAAACACAATCTGCCCAAAAATGTAAAGGAAGGTGGGCTTGAAAATGAAAAGCTCGAGCAGATGCAAGAATATGGCGATGCTTGCGCTCTACAACCCCATTTTGTTGAGGGGTAGAGACACAAGAATGTTGGTAAGTGGTCCCTTTTTGTTTAAAAAATTCCCGCATAGAGAAGAATTCGGCACCATTATCAACCCGAAAGTTGGCTATAGAAGCATGAAATTGTGTTTTAACAAATGAGAAAAAATTGACAAGTAAATGTTGTGTTTCACTTTTGTGATGCATAAAAAAAACCCAAGTGAATCTAGAATAATCATCCACAATAGTCAAAAAATATTTTGCACCAGAAAGAGAGGCGATTTTATAAGGGCCCCAAATGTCACAATGAATTAATTCAAAAGGTCTTACAGACGAAATTGAACTAATAGAAAACGGAAGTCGACTTTGTTTTGCAAGTGCACAAACATCACAAGCATTATTGAACTAGAAAGGGAATTTTAACAAATGTTTCGCCATAAAATCTAATCTAGAGGAAGATAGATGCCCAAGACGACGATGCCACAAAGCGGTGGAAGAAGTGTAAGAAGTGGCTGCTGCAGATGAAGTTTGAGGTTTTGAGTTCTTTGATGCTAACGCAACCAAGTAATAAAGTCCGTCTCGTTGTTTCACCCAAACCAATCGTCGTCCTCATCGTCAAGTCCTGCAAAATACACCAATGAGGAAAAAAAGTTACCGAGCAATTTAGATCTCTGGTGACTCGACTCACAGACATTAAATCCATCGTGAAAGATGGTACACCAAGCACATTTTTTAAAGTAACAGCAGAATTCAAAGGTAAATTCCCAATGGATGTAATTGGAACCTGTTCTCCACTTGGTAGAATAACTGGTGACAAAAAGGTGTTCTTAGTGCTGTTGACAAGTAAAGTTGGAGATGAAGTAATGTGATCTGTTGCACCACTATCGATAACTAATCGATGTAGGCGCAATAATTTTTGTAACAAACCTGGGGAAGTAGCATTATCTTTAGGGTTGGTGGATTGGTTTGTCTCTTTACCCTGCATGATAGATAATATTTGCTGGATTTGTAAATCAGAGAGCCCATTTGTTACCGAAGGCACTTCCTGCATCATTGGACTCTCCTTGACATTGGTTTTGACATTATTGACTGAAGATTGATGGCTACTATTGCGCTTGAAATTAGTCCTTCCTTGATTAGCCCTGTTTGGTGCATGTTTAGGGTGTTCTGGTGGGTACCCATTTAGCTTCCAGCATGTTTCTCGCACATGGTGGTCACGGTCACAATAAGAGCAATGCAAAGGTTTTCGAGAAGAAGAACCTTGTCCATGTCGAACAGCCAGAGCCACCGGTTCAGCCCTACGAACAACCATGGCTGAGTTCTCCATCGTTTCACGTGCAGCCCCCAGGCTTCTCTGCTTTTCCTCTTACACAATGGAAGAGTATGCCTTGACAACATCAGGTAACAGATTCATCAACAGAATTTGCCCTCGGATTGCACTGTAGGACTCATTGAGTCCCATGAGAAATTGCATCAATTTGCGTCTCTTATGGTCTGCACCACAAGAGCAAACAGTGTCATTATAGGATCCTAGTTCATCCCATAATTTTTTAAGCCCTGTGTAATAAGCTGCAACAGTCATCTGATTTTGAGCATGACAAGCAATGTCCCTTTCAATCTGAAATATACGAGGAACGTTGCTTTGAGAGAAACAATCCCGAAGGTCTTCCCATACCTCTTGGGCGGTGGTCGAAAAAAGAACACTGTCGGCAATGTCCTGTGTGAGTGAATTAAGGATCCAAGAGAGAATCATATCGTTGCATTTTCTCCATAAAGCATATTCGTTCGGCTTGGCTTTGGCAGACGGCATAAGGGTGGTTCCATCTATGAAACCTAACTTGGATTTGGCATTCAAAGAAATCATCATGGCTCTACACCATGTCGAATAATTATCCCCATTGAGGGGTTTGGAAACAAGCACCATTCCTGGATGATCAGAATGGTGAAGAAAATATGGATTGGCAGTATCAAGCTTGCCTCCATCCGAAGGTTGTTGTTCTGTCATGATTATGATAATGAGAAACAACAAAAAAAGAAAAGCAAAAAGAGCAAAAGACTTAGGTATTGTAACCTAGCTCTGATACCATGTAAAGAAAAAGGAGAAATAATATTTTTCCTTATGTTATTGAATCAAAAGATGTAGCTTTATACAAGAGATTTCCTACGATCAAGTTAATCTACTCTACAATCAAGTTAATCTATTCTAGGTAGTTATAAGAGATTTCCTACAATCATGCTAATTGCTAATCTATTCTATGTGGTTACAAGGTAACTGAATATTTGTTAATTAATGATCAATTATCATTGCCTTTTCCTTCTCAACATTTCCTACTGTAAAGTCTGATTATATTTTTTTAACCTTGCAACTGTGCATGGTAGAGATCATGAAAGCTAAGGGTTCCCAACAGTACAAAATTCCACATATCAAGAAAGTAGTGTTGCAAAGTAAAGGTGAACTCCCTTCTCACATAAAATGCGACGCTGAATTGGTACAACAAGTTAACCGTTATTTAGAGCAAGGAATTTAGTTGAACAGGTATCTTTCGATTTGATCTGCCTGTTTTTTTTTTCCTTGTTTCCTGCTCATTTTCTATGCAATTGGGGTGAGGAATAAGGCTGACTTTGGCTTAGTTTATTGATTTTGGAATAACTGTATAAATGTTGCGCGTGTATTCCATTAGATACTATAAACTATTTTTGTCCGATTTGCTTTTGAATATAGGAGGAGGCTGCAACAATCAAGGCTGTTTGCAAGATATGGTGTCAGACTATGATTTCAGATAGTGACAACACCGAGTTCGAGAACTTCTCTAAATGGATTAATTAATGTTACCCAGTAATCTAGTGTTCTGCTCTCTAAATTCTCTTATTTGTTTTGCAATTGAACATGGATAAGCTAGTGTGGTGTTGGATTCTGTGTTCTTGAACACTAAGCTTGTTTTCAGTTATACCTGAATTTACAATAGGCTGCAGACATCTAAAAGGTTCCACAAAGCACAGAAAAACTTTAGTTGAGCAAATTTCCACAAGATATCTAACGACTCCTCTGAACTATATTGCATTGCAAGTACCAAAAGTCACAAGTCAGAACCATGCCCATATCAAGATAACAGATCAAATGTAGAATTCATTTTAAATGCTGAACCTGCTTCAGTCATATGGAAAGATTATCGTTTCTCATACAGGTTCAAGGATTCATCTAATACAAGAAAATCTTTCTTTTTTAAAAAAATAAAAAATAAAAAATCAGCGTAACAGAATTCACTATAAATTGCTTATGTTTAACCTTTAGATAATTGAGCCACAATTGTGTGGAGAACCTTAACTCCTATATATATCCATCAATTCTGGTATACAAAATCACTATTCCAAGACCAAAAATCAATGAAATGATACATTAAAATTTATACCACAAACACTTAACGAGGTATTATTTGCAATTACAGACTTGAAAAGTTGGATATGCTCTGAACAAGAACTTTCAAATCATAGAGAGAGAAACAAAAAGGCGAGATGTCCTAGTGATCAATATCAATTTCTTTATAAACCATAAATCTCGTAAACCACAATTGAAAAAGCATTCACTTCAATTACACAAAAATCTTTAATACAAAGGCCACCCATCTCTCTGTTCTATCCCTACACATTCTGCCAAACAAACAAAAAACTAACCTCATGAGAACTTCTGACAAACCAAATAAAGACTCTCATGCCTCCCACTTAATAGAACCTGAGAAAATAATTTTTCAACATGAATCGAAATATTGCTTGAAGTTCTTCCTTTTCAAAAACTTGATATGTTTTTTCAAGAAATTTATTCAAATCGAAATTACGATCTGCAGGTGAATTCAAATCAAAATCATGAACAATTTTCTTCTTTTTCGAGACAAATTTCTTATTATCTTCTTTATCTATATCCATTGTTTATAAGAGGTTTGTGGTTATTGTATATGCTTTTGAAAGGAAAATTGAAAAGACAATGACTAGCCATGATTATATGAATAAAAAGCATTGGGAATGGAAGGAATTTTGAAAGTCATTTGTCTGATCAAGAAGGGGTTTGTTTTTTTTTTTTGAGGAAAACGATTAAGAAAGAGAAAGCTTTAAATAAGGGTAAAGTATGAAAAAAATAGTTACTTTGTATTTATAAACTCAAAACGATAATCTTTTAAAAACAAAAATTACTTCTTAAAACGATTATTTTTTAGGAACAGAGGGAGTAATTTTAGATAATCAAAACAAGAAGCTAATTTCTAAAGAAGAAGAAAAAGCAAATAATGAATATAATTAACTTTTCAAATAACTCAAGTACAAATAAGAACAAAATATCAAATAACTAAAAGAATTTAATAAACCACTTGGCTGCCACTAATCTTGATTAAACTACAACTGGATTCTCTTTATTTATGCTTTCATTAACCTCAACTCTAGTCCATTTGCTGAACACCGTAAGTAACAACAGACTCCCCGCCTGGCAGAATAGGCCGCAGATTAATCCCATCCATAATCCCTATATGCCACATCAACAAAAAACAGGAAAAATCAAAAAACAATGTTAATGTTAGGATGTAATATAACCAAGCAAACAAATAAAACCCAAATATTTATATGGACACGGCTAAAGCCCAAGGAGAATCCTCCACCAAGACAAGCCCAAGTGCCCCATGAACCCATGGCTAAGGTATATATATACACACACAAACACAAGTGCATATAAGGTATATATACACACACAAACACAAGTGCATATATTTTGATTATGTAATATCTAAAAGTATAAATAGTAATTTAACTAATATAACTATTTGGGGTGGGTACGCAGCAGAGATTGGGGCGGCAGAAGCAAATATCCTCCCCTCCCCATCCTCATATATAACTATTCGATGATTCTCTATCCCCGGCCCTATCATCGGTCAAAGTCAAAAACTATCATCCAAATTTAGTATTCTATTTTTATATCCAATCTTTTGTCACCAAAGCACTCACTAAACACTACAGAATACATGTCCCTCATATAGTCATATTAGTTGATACCTTTATACATTTGTACTTATTCCTACATCGGAAAGTTTGTTCCTTGATAGCAACCCAAGTTGGAGCCCACAAAGTTCCGAGGACATACAAAATATGACATTAACGGTTAACAATGTAAATGATATACAATATATATATTTTTCATATATTTACTTGTGCTATGTTACCTTCGCATATAGTTTCAACACAAACCCGAGAATTGCTGCAATTGGCATTCCAATGAGATAGAACATTGCTAAATTAATGCACACTGCAAAATGCTGCCAACCGCATCCCCTTGTGACACCTGTATATTTTAAGTCAATTCTAGTGAAATATTAAGAAAAATCTCCATATATATATATATATATATATATATATATATATATAGAGTCCGGTTCCAGTCCGGACTCACGTACGGTACTAAAATACGGACCCTTTTTTTTTTTTGCTTTTTTTTAAAACAATTAAAAAAAAATTTAATATTTTATAGAACTGGAATTTTTCCATAATACAATATTTTGGGCGTTATTTGGATACATATAACAAAACAGCCTGTACTATGGAAAAGTTCCAAATAACGACCAAAACACTATATTATGGAAAAATTTCAGTTCCATAAAATATTAAACTTTTTTTTTAGTTGTTTTAAAAAAAAAGGAAAAAAAAAAAAGGTTCCGGATTTTAACAAAGTCCGGGAGTCCGGACTTAATCCTGGCTGTATATATATATATATATATATATATATATATGTGTGTGTGTGTGTGTGTGTGTGTGTGTGTGTATGTGTGTGTGCGCGCGCGCGCGCTAATATTGAATGGAAATTGTCAAAATTACCTGATAAGATTCCTTGAAAAGAATCGAGTATTATGGAAATTACAAGCAGGGGTGTCAATGAAGCATATTTCTCTATCACAACAGAGCTATCACTAAAGAAACCAGCCCAGATATCATGACCAAAGCCTAGAGCCAAAACAACCACAAGAGCCAGAGCTATAGAGAGTTTAAGACTAACGGTCATCGCATGCTTGGCTCGACCAGGATTGCCTGCTCCTAACTCGTTCGAAACCCTTGTGCTGTTTCAGTTTAAGTTTTTCATTAATTTCAACTAATGAACAGAATTATAATAGAGTAGTTAGAAGAAAAAGAAGATTGTTCTATACTTGGTATTCTATCTAACCTTGCAGCCGCGCTAAGACCATAAGTAAAATTGTAGGCTATTGCTTCTGTATTCACACTACAATAAATAAAATCCCAAGTTAGTACTACTTTTTATAAACATTAGAACAAGCCCAGAAAATTTGACATAACAAAATTATGGAAATCAAAAGAATTCTTACCACATTGCAACTAATGAAGTGGTTATATCTGAGTTTGGCATCAATCCTGCTAGTAACACAAGAATCTCAAATGCCCAATATTCTAAACTGGCCAAAATGTATAACAAGTTTGTCATTAGCTTGTACAAAACAATGAATCATTAGGTACTGTTCCTGAAAATATATGAGATCATCATAACGATTTTCCATTAAAAAAGAAGAAGAAAAGTTTCAGCATCCAACTTAATACCAATTGGTAGCAAGTGGAGAGGCCCCTCAAATATATATAATGAGTTTCCAGGTCTAATTAATCCGATGAAACTCAACAATCCCCCTGTGTGGACAACCTATAAGGGTAGCACGGAGCATGTGGGCCCCTATTACATCCATGGGTCACAATACATGAAGAGATAACCTTAACTCTGATACTATGTTGAAGCATCCAACTTAAAACAAATTAGTGGTAAGTTAAGAGGCCCCTCAAGTATACATAATTTATAAAATGAGTTTCCAGATCTAATTTATCCGACTATGAATCTTAAGTCATAACAATATGTTCCGGTATATTTTATATTTTGCATTTGGCTTGTTACGAATAAGAACTAGAACTGGAATAACATTATACAAGTCATAACTACTTGTAGTATCGAAAGGTCTATGCTTGATGTTTAAATTATTGGATACATTAAAAACAAGAAAAAAAGTTAAGGGTTGATTACTAACCACACCATAGCTGCAGAAGGGAGAGCCAGCTTTAAGTTACCAAAGACATAATAGAAGGACTCTAAAGAAAATCCTTCCCACGTTTTCTTAAATTTCTCCGCACAAAGTACATAAGTAGCCAACATAAGAACCGATATCCATAGGGAAATTGAAGCTGCTAATGGAGCTCCTTTGAATCCGAGACTAGTCCAATGAACTAAAGCATATGTGGTGCCAATATGAATGAGCATTGGGATCACAGAACAGACAACCAATGGCATGACTACAGATTGTGTTTGAAGAAACCTCAAGATGTTATTCAATAAACCGTAGGCAAATAATCCCGGTATAAGGTACTTGATATAAAGAGCAGCTGTCTTTGATATTTGAGGATCTTGATGAAGTAATACAAGAATTGGTTCAGTATATACCCAAATGATGGATATGATAACAGAGAAACAAATTGAAATGATGCAAGATGCCTGTAGATATATTCCTAACATCTTATATATTTTTGCACCAAATCCTTGCCCACATAGTGTCTCAAGTGCACCGCTTAAGCCAATCTAAATCAACAGAATGTAGAAATTCAAATCAATCAAACGGTATAATAAACTAAGCATAAGAAACACTACAGGAAACATGAAAATAATCATTTGATTTCGAACATTAATTGATTTATGAGTTCCTGAATTATTTACAATAAATTTGTTAATAGCCTATATAAATAGAAGCTAATTCTTCACATATTGTAGAAGAGCTGGATTATGTTTTTTAGTATAAAAACGAGAAAACAGTAGAACTATAAAGGTCCATCACGGAGCCAGATATGTACTCCTATCTCAAGTGTATTTTGAAATGGAAAGGTTAGTGGGAAAGCAATGTACAAATTAACTTTTTTCGACCCTAAAATTTCAAGAATTATATCATTACCATATAAAGTGATCAACAATGTCATGAATTCGGAATTTTCCCAATAATTTGAACAATAAGTTGATAGAGGGCCTGTTCAGGGTTGGGCTCACATTGGCGTTGGGCTATAACATATTAATCCAACAGACTAACATTTCATACTCCTAGAACTTTTAGTTACTAGTCGGTTTCATGGCTCTTTTCAAGATTTCCATGACACAAGATACTGAGTGTATAATTGGTTACACAACGTTTGCGGGTCGTAGTGAGTTTGGAACATTTTTAAGTCCAAACGCACTTAAAATTGGTGAGTCCAGAATTTACTGCCGAAAACACTGCAAATGCTAATAATCCAACAAACTCTAAGTCGGAGCTGTTGGTAATAAAGTCTCACGATATAGAGAAATAGGAAGTTGAGAATTTAGAACACAATCACACAACACAAGAATTATAGTGGAAACTCCAAAACTGGAGAAAAACCCACTTTCGTTGCCAAAGGCAACAAGAAAAAATTTACTATGTGAATAATATTACAATCACTCACACTCTCAGAACTTTTTTCACATCCACAAGAAATATAATTATTCCCAAAAGAACTTTCCCACACAAAACTCTCTAACTCTTGGATACTTCTTAACCTTCTACCTTTGGATTGGTGTACATTCTTACAAAATGAGTGCTCTATTTATAGTGCATGTGAGGAGACAAGGTAAGGATCATAGTCCAGATTAGTACACCATGTTTGTCAAGGTTAGCACACCATGTAGGTCACATGGGAGAAAGTAAGCCAACTTTATTGCCAAAGACAACCAAAGAAAATTTACTATGTGAATAATATTGCAATCACTCGCTCTCAAAACTTTTCTCGTATCCATAAGAAAGATAATTCTTCCCAAGAGAATTTCCCCACACAAAACTCTCCAACTCTTGGATACTTCTCTATATCATGAGACTTTATTACCAACATGAGCAAAAGACAAATATGTAACATGTAGGCATGAAAACCAAGAAGCAAAGTCATACTTGCTAGCAAGAAAGAAAGAATAACATACATACACGTCTCCTTATTTCAAATATTTATAACTTGTAAATTCCATTCTCTCTCTATCGATGACTCACAGGACATGGAGATATAGTACAGATAAATAAACAAGACACCCCTATCATTTTTTATTCACTGCATGTTCGGGCATTTCTCATATTTAAATCACACAATTTTACTACTTACACCCGCACACTAAAAAATAGTACAAACTGAACTTCTAATGAATCTAATTTATTAAGCATATGGATTGACTGACCAATATGGACCAAGTTAACTTGTAGGTTTAGGCATCATTTAAAATGAAGGAGTATAATTAATTTACATCATCTATATATTTCAAGGACTCTCGAGTTTCAGTCGACATCATTATAAGTGCTCTACGTATAAACCCTGCACCCATCAGTATAGTATCTACCTATGTTATTCTTGGTAGTTACCAGTTAACACTTAGTACTATGAAATTAATATAGATTAGCAAAATTTGCACCCGTATACAGAGTAATTTCTTTGAAATGAATACTCAAAAAGTGATATTTTCCATTCAGTACACATTTTATACAATTGAGTGGCGATCGGATAGAATCCAAAGGAAAGGGTACTCTTAAGGGCCTTCGGTCACTGCATTTTCATCAAATACATGATAGATTGACAGCCAAAAAGGTTGGTTTTAATGATAATATTTTTTCCAAATAACTAACATCATAGTATCATACTCATGGTTAACTTAAAGTGTTACTAGGGTAATATTTGAGATGGTATTAGACTATTATTTAATAGAGTGTTCATAGTATATATTGATATCATAATCTCTATTTATTGTAGTATAACTATTTAAATAAAATAAAACTACCAACAAAGCATAAGTTACAGTAAATTTGTAATTAATTTTGGGACGGAGGGAGTATTTGATATGGCTGGAGAGTTAGAGAGAGAGAGAGGTATCAATACCATGAAAGAGAAGCCGGTAACGGTGGCCCAAGAGTTGGCGAGATTGGAGGAGGCAAGCTCCAGCTGACCGAGGTGACCGGCGAACATGACGGAGACTAAAGTGATGGCGTAGAAAGACACGTTTGTTAATATCATGGGCAGTGAAAACAATAACTGCCCTTTCCCTTCTTCTACATCTAACAACTTTTCCCACCATCTATTTTTATTTTCCTCTCCTTCAACTAATTCCCTTTCTCTCTCATGCCCAACACCATCGCTGTAGTAGCCTTCTAGCAATAGCAAAGCTCTACTACTATCCTCGGAAATACTACTCACCGGGATTGATTCCATTCTTAATTTCTTCTCCCAAAAGGAAACGAAACTAAAGGAAAACAACTGGCTACTGTTTTCCTTCCAATTCCGTTTCTTTCCTTCCGCCATTCCTATCCCTCCTTAAATTCCCAAACACTCGAATAAAAAATAAAAATAAAAAGGCTAAATACACTTCTGCCCCTCGAAGGCAAAATTCCGTTTCGAGATAATATATTTTGATTTTTTAGAGTAAATTTACCAAATTTTAAAATTTAAAATTGATATAAATTTATTTAGTTTTGATACAAACCATTATAATAATTGTATGCTAACTTTGAAATATTCCTAATTATCATATTTGTTATTTTCAAAACTTAGAAATTATATCAATTTTGAGTATTAAAATTTTATAAATTGATTCTAAAATATCAAAATGTATCTCTAGTTTTGAAACGGGTGTAGTAATTCTTAAGATAGTTTTTTATGTGACGCCCTCAAAATAGGTATACATCACCCATTTTGAGTCGTCAAATACATGGTACAGAAATAAATACAACTTCATTATAATAATTGTCGTGCAAAATACGACAACACAAATACTGTGAGTTTAAATACAAATATTGTCTTCTAGACAATATCCACACTCAAATAAGTCCTCATTATAATTATTCAAATACTATTTTACAGAAATAGTGAGAACTGCTAAAACATCTTTCTAGAATCATCACTCCATACTCCGACTAGATCCTGCTATGTTCTCACCTCCTGAGAAGAAAAATGGAACAAAAAAGAAAAGAGTGAGCTCAACTAGCCCAGTAAAGAATATTATGACTAAGATAATATACAACAAATTATCATTAGTATTCAACAAGGAAAAATCTGATAGAAAATAATCGACAACAAGTTTTAGATCAACAACTGCAGCGGAAACAACAAACCATTAGAAGAGTCAAGTAGAGAATGAATTCTACTATCTTCTAAGATTTAAAAGTCCATCATCAATATTTTATCCCTGTAACATCAATTAATAATCATCTTTAACCAAATATTTATCTTTGCACTACATGTCAAAGATGTTCATTTGTATCACCATTCGGTCATGTTCATCTCAACATCTGTTCATCTTTGCACTACGGGCCAAAAATATTCATCAGTTAATCATTCATCTTTACACTACAGGCCAAAGATATTCAGTAATATCATCATTTAGGACTGAGGATGATAAAAAATATCTTAAAGAAAATGAATCCAGTGAGACAGAAGGATAAATAGTAGGTATTCGTATAACAATTTATCCAAGATCAATAATACTTCATAATAAGCAATTGTGAAGCAGAATTCAAAAATAAAGATCAAAACATGGATACAATCAAAGATAATAACCATAATAGACATCTTGGACAAAAAGGAAAAATTTTATTTTTCGGTGAATAGTGCCGTATATGTGAATAGTGTCGTATACGTGAATAGTAATTCAGACACAAAAAGTTTTAAATTTGATAAAAATTCATATTAATATTTCAGCATAATGATGTCGAAAGAAATAATATCATTTATGAAAAAAATAACATCCCTTACCTCAAAATATCAGTACTTCTGGTCGGAATATCGGTATAAGGCTGAAAAAAACTTGCTCTAATGAATAGAAACTCTCAAAGTATCTAAATACTCACAAAATACACTCAATAATCTAGAGAGAGAATGAGAGAAAACTTATTTCTGGTGTGATTTTCAATTCTAACTTAGCCCTCTATTTATAGGAAAATGTTAGCACGCCGAAGCAGACTTAACCTGCAACCTGATGGCTTTACCTGCTACTATTCAAACCTACCACATTTCAATAAAAATCTCAGCACATTTCTTCACCAACCAAGAGTGGGGCCCACCAATTCTAGAATTTTCCACCAAAATGATAAACTCTGAAAATTCAACAATTTCTGAACCAGTCATCTCGTAAAATTCATAATAAATCATACGTTCATTTTTAACGGTTCAAAATTTATGGACATATACTCAACTTATATATGTATAACATATCTAAAAATTATCACGATCCAACGGTCGGATTAAAAATTATAACCCCCGCAAAATATCTCAAAAACTCTAATTTTTAATACCTCCATTCCGACAAAAATACTGATAAAAACCTCAATATTAACTCCTTCATTTTTAACCACAAAAATATATCCCTCATTTATATCCACATAAAATAAATATATCCTTATCATATGAATCAATAATTAATTATTCATAAATAATATTACAGAATCACATTTATAACAACCAGGCCGTTCCCAAGAAAGAGGGGGCTTTTCAATAAAAATTTCTCCTTACTGGCGCGCAATTAGATGATCAAACATCTCTTTAGACAGAACTTTCTAGACATTGTCAATAATGTTATCTAATAATATTATTCAATTAATATGAATTATTGATCTGATAATGTAAAATACTGTGCAGTGACAATTATTGAAACAACAATAATATAAAATATCAATGCAGTAATTATTGAATCAATAAAATAAAATTTTGAACAGTAACTACTGTAACAATTATTGAGTAGTGTCTTCCTTCGTAAGAATCAATAATTGGTGCAATACCGTGTGCTACTGTATTTTAACCACCAGGTATTCCAACAATATTAACGGTAACAACTACGCCGTTAATTATAAACAACTTATACTTGTCGTTTTCTTCATCCAATCGCTTTCCGTTATGGAGCCCACACAAGGCTGCGCCGTCGTACGAATATTCCCCGACAGTAAGAATATTCCACGACCAAACGAATATTCACTGACCAAAAATGAATATTTTATAACCACTTGCTTATTTGAAATATTTACACATTTTATCCATAACTAACCACATTAATCAAATCAACCCTTTCTATTCCAAAATAATAAATAGAGAAAATTTAATTTCATTTATTAATAAGTTGGGGTCTTACAACCTCCCCTCCTTATGAAATTTCGTCCTCGAAATTGACGCACGTACCTGGTGTTTCGAAAAGGTGAGGATACCTCGCTTTCATTTCTGATTCCAACTCCCAGGTCATTTCTTCAATAGCATGGTTTCTCCACAAAACTTTAACTTGTGGTATAACCTTCGTGCGTAGAACATGCTCTTTCCTATCCAAAATCTTAACAAGTACCTCCTCGTACGTTAAATCTTCGGCTATCTCGTCTGGTTCTAACTCAATTATGTGGTTCGGGTCTTTCATATATTTACGAAGCACAGATATGTGAAAAATATTATGAACACGAGACATGCTTGGAGGTAATGCGAGTCTATAGGCCACATTTCCTATTCGGTCAAGAATCTCAAATGGACCGATAAATCGTGGATTGAGCTTTCCTCTCTTCCCAAATCTTGTAACTCCTTTCCATGGTGCAACACGTAACAATACATGATCCCCAATATTGAATTCTACATCCTTTCGACGAAAATCCGCATAACTCTTTTGTCGATCCTGTGCCGTTTGTATACGTTGTCGAATTGTTTGGATCTTATCTGTAGTTATGCGTACCAATTCTGGTCCCAACAATGTTGTTTCACCCACCTCGTCCCAGCATACTGGAAAACGACACTTTCGTCCATATAAGGCTTCAAATGGAGCCATACCTATACTTGTCTGATAACTGTTGTTGTAGGAGAATTTCACCAGTGGCAAGTACTTATCCTAACTTCCTTTGAAATCTAGAACACAGAGTTTTAATAGATCTTCAAGGATTTGAATAGTCCTCTCTGATTGCCCGTTCGTTTGAGGATGGTATGCTGAACTAAATCGTAAATCCGTGCCTATAGCTTTCTGCAAGCTAACCCAAAATCGTGAAGTGAATCTTGGGTCAAGATCCGAAACTATGGATACTGGCATGCCATGCAATCTCACAATCTCATTCACGTACATACTAGCAAGACGTTCAAGGGAATAAGTCTCACGTATAGGCAAGAAATGGGCAGACTTGGTTAATCTATCAACAATGACCCAAATCGCATCTATGCCTTGAGAAACCTTGGGAAGACCTGTAACGAAATCCATGGTAATGTGTTTCCACTTCCATTTCGGGATCTCAAGTGGTTGCAATGGGCCCTTTGGCACTTGATGCTCCGCCTTTACAAGTTGACAAGTTAAACACCTCGAGATAAACTCCGCGATCTATCTTTTTATATTGCTCCACCAAAATGTATGTCGAAGATCGTAATACATTTTGGTACTCCCATGATGGATTCCAAACGGTGTATTGTGTGCCTCCATCATTATTCTATGCTTCAAGTCAAAATCGTTAGGAACACAAAGTCTGGAGTTGACTCGAAGTATTCCTTCTTCATCGATTCTTGCTTCTGGAATAACACCTTCTTGCACTTTCTTCTTCATACGCATCAGTTATATGTCCGTAGCTTGAGCGGCTTTAACTTTATCAATTAAAGTTGGTTCTACTCGTATATTTGATATCATCATGTGGGTACTTGGAGCCTTCATCTCTATCTCCATCCTTTGCAAATCATACAAAATGGGCCTTTGTGTTAACACCATTGCACTCGTACCCGCGTATGATCTTCTACTCAATGTGTCAGCTACTACGTTCGTTTTTCCAGGATGATATTGGATGGTATGATCGTAATCTTTCAACAGCTCAAGCCAACGTCGTTGCCGCATGTTGAGTTCCTTTTGGGTGAAGAAATATTTGAGGCTTTTATGATCCGTATAGATCTCCACTTTCTCCCCATACAGGTAGTGTCTCCAAATCTTCAACGCAAAAACGACTGCTGCCAACTCCAAATCATGAGTAGGATAATTCCTCTCATATTCTTTGAGTTGTCGCGAGGCATAGGCTATGACTTTCTCATGTTGCATGAGAACACATCCTAACCCTTTGCCTGAAGCATCGTTGTAGATAACAAATCCATCCGAACTAGATGGTATTGTCAGAATAGGTGCCGAAATGAGTCTCCTCTTGAGTTCTTGAAAACTCTTCTCACAATCCTCGCTCCAACCGAATTTTGTATCCTTCCGAGTCAGCTGAGTTAACGGAGTAGCGATTCTAGAAAATTCTTCCACGAATCTTCGATAATACCCAGCTAAGCCCAGAAAGCTACGTACTTCGGTCACCGACTTCGGTTGCTCCCAACTTTGTATGGCTTCAATCTTCGCCGGGTCGACAGATACTCTATGTTTTGACACCACGTGCCCAAGGAATGCTACTTCCTCAAGCCAGAACTCGCATTTCTTCAATTTGGCATATAACTTGTTTTCACGAAGCCTTTGCAGTACCAGCTTCAAATGGCGCTCATGATCTTCACGGCTTTTGGAATAGATGAGGATGTCATCAATAAAGACAACAACGAACTGATCTAAATATTCTTTGAATACACGGTTCATCATATCCATGAAAGCAGCAGGAGCATTAGTCAATCCAAAAGACATGACTAAGAATTCATAATGCCCGTACCGAGTTCTGAAGGCAGTCTTTGGAATATCCTCAGTTTTAATCTTCAGCTGATGGTATCCAGAACGAAGATCGATCTTTGAAAAGAATTGTGCTCCTTGCAACTGGTCAAACAGGTCATCAATGCGAGGTAGCGGATACCTATTCTTGATGGTGACATGGCTCAATTCCCTATAGTCGATACAAAGTCGCATACTCCCGTCTTTCTTCTTTACGAATAAAACAGGAGCACCCCAAGGAGTGTAATAGGACGAATAAAACCGATGTCTAATAACTCCTGTAATTGGACTTTTAACTCCTGAAGTTCAATAGGAGCCATTCGATATGGGGTTTTAGAAATGGGATTTGTACCGGGTTCAAGGTCAATAAAGAATTCAACTTCACGTTCTGGGGGTAGACCAGGAAGTTCTTCAGGAAATACATCGGGAAATTCTCTAACAATAGAAATATTATTCAAATCTAACTTGTCTTTGTTCAAATCCATAACATGGGCTAAGAAAGCTTGACATTCGTTTTTTAATAAACGAATATCTTTGTGGCTTGATATGACAGTGACTGATTTTAGTGGTTTAGTAGTTTGAATTCGTATGACAGGTTGGTTAGGAATATGAAAACTAACAACCTTACGAAAATAATCAATTTTAGCATGATGAGTGGTTAACCAATCAATTCCTAAAATCACATCAAAAGCAAGTATCTTTAAAGAGATAAGATCAACAGGTAATGTGATAGTGCCAACTTGGATCATGCAAGATTTATAAACTGTAGATGTAACGAAGGTTTCACGCAACGGAGTTTCAACAGATAAGTCAAAGTCCAATTTCTCCGGAATCAAGTTTAAACGTTGAGCACAAGCAGGAGAGATAATAGAATGGGTAGAACCGGTATCTAATAAGGTATAAACTTCGCAAGAGTTTGTGATTAGCTTACCCGTAATCACCTCGTTCGGGTTCCTCACGTTTTGGCCAGTCACGACAAACGCTCTTCTAGGAACCGCTGATTTCGACTTATCCGGGACAGCCCTTAGAGTCACCATCCCCGTTGAACTTGGTTTTGCTACAGAACAATCCCGAGCTATGTGACCTTCCTTTCCACAGTTGTAACATACCTTAGATTGTTGTGGACAGTTTGGGCTGATATTCCCTCTTTCCCGCATTTGTAACATCTAACTGGCAGTCGTTCTCCTCCCCTAGAATTTGTTGTTGGTGCTGGTGCAGCTGCTGATGTCTTCCCGTCATTGTTGAATCTCCTCTTTCTGAAATTTCCACTTGACTCACCTCTCCTATTATCATGGCCACGATGACCACCCAAGTGATTACCGCCTTTGTTCGTATTTTTCCCTCCTTGTTGGTTATCATCGCTCTGATGACTGCTGTCACCGGTATGACCCTGGTCGTGGTCCCTCGGTTGCACATACTCATTATCTCGCTCTAATAATTGAGCCATATTTACAACATCTGAATATAAAGAAAATTTATGAGAGATAAGATATTGTCGAATCTCGGGTTTTAGACCTCTTAGAAACATCCTTGTCATTCGTTCCTCATTTTCGATCAAATAAGGTGCAAACCTAGATAACTCTGCAAACTTCGCCTCGTACTGAGACACCGTCATGTTGTTTTGTTCCAGTCTGATAAACTCCACCTCCTTCATATGACGAATACTTTCAGGAAAGTACTTGTCATTGAACAGTTTCTGAAATGTTTCCCAAGACATGTTGAGTGCGTCAGGCTGGGTACGCTTCACAGACTCCCACCAGTAGTTTGCCTCACCGCGAAATATAAAGGTGGCGAATGGAATCTTCTGTTCCTCCGTGCATCCCAAGACATCGAATATCTTGGTAATTTGCTTGACCAACGTTTCCGCCATGATCGGATCCGGCTTTCCCTTAAATTTTGGTGGTCCCAATTCTTTGAACTGCTTGGCTGTGACAAACCGCGCATTGTTATCATTTCCACCCGTATTCTACACACAAGTCTCCCTCGTCTGATTTTGCATGAACTGCAAAAAGCTCCTAAACATTCCATCATTCATCGTTTGCTCGGTAACGTTGTTTACAGGAGGAATATTGCCTTCCTGTTGCACGTTCCCCTGGGTGGTGATCAAAGGTGTCTCCACGGTCTGATTTACTTCATTATTAACGTTCTCAGCTGCCATTCTTAAATACTGCCATAAAACAAGGGTTAATAATCATGTCATATACTATCCCTATACTCTGACCGGCCAAATAAACACCAAATAAACTTAGTCAGGTCATACTAGCGAAGGAATTCCCCGTCTCTCCCTTCCTAGTTCTTGTCTCACATCTCAGCCAGGGATCATATCCCTAAGCTCTGATACCAACAGTGACGCCCCCAAAATAGGTATACATCACCCATTTTGAGTCGCCAAATACATGGTACAGAAACAAATACAACTTCATTATAATAATTGTCGTGCAAAATACGACAACACAAATACTGTGAGTTTAAATACAAATATTGTCTTCTAGACAATATCCACACTCAAATAAGTCATCATTACAATTATTCAAACACTATTTTATAGAAATAGTGAGGACTGCTAAAACATCTTTCTAGAACCATCACTCCATACCCCGACTAGATCCTACTATGTTCTCACCTCCTGAGAAGAAAAATGGAACAAAAAGAAAAAGGGTGAGCTCTACTAGCCCAGTAAAGAATATTATGACTAAGATAATATACAACAAATTATCATTAGTATTCAACAGGAAAAAATCTGATAGAATATAATCGACAACAAGTTTTAGATCAACAACTGCAGCGAAAACAGCAAACCATTAGAAGAGTCAAGTAGAGAATGAATTCTACTATCTTCTAAGATTTAAAAGTCCATCATCAATATTTTATCCCTGTAACATCAATTAATAATCATCTTTAACCAAATATTCATCTTTGCACTACAGGACAAAGATATTCATTTGTATCACCAGTCGGTCATGTTCATCTCAACACATGTTCATCTTTGCACTACGGGCCAAAGATATTCATCAGTTAATCATTCATCTTTGCACTACAGGCCAAAGATATTCAGTAATATCATCATTTAGGACTGAGGATGATGAAAAATATCTTAAAAAAATGAATCCAGTGAGACAGAAGGACAAATAGTAGGGATTCGTATAACAGTTTATCCAAGATCAATAATACTTCATAATAATCAATTGTGAAGCAGAATTCAAAAATAAAGATCAAAACATGGATACAATCAAAGATAGTAACCATAATAGACATTTTGGACAAAAAGGGAAAAAATTATTTTTCGGTGAATAGTGCCGTATACGTGAATAGTAATCCCGACACAAAAAGTTTCAAATTTGATAAAAACTCATATCAATATTTCAGCATAATGATATCGAAAGAAATAATATCATTTATAAAAAAAATAACATCCCTTACCTCAAAATATCAGTACTTCTGGTCGGAATACCGGTATAAGGCTGAAAGAAACTTGCTCTGATGAATAGAAACTCTCAAAGTATCTAAATACTCACAAAATACACTCAATAATCTAGAGAGAGAAAGAGAGAAAACTTATTTCTGGTGTGATTTTCAATTCTAACTTAGCCCTCTATTTATAAGAAAATGTTAGCACGCCGAAGCAGACTTAACCTACAACCTGATGGCTTTACCTGCTACTATTCAAGCCTACCATATTTGAATAAAAATCTCAGCACATTTTTTCACCAACCAATAGTGGGGCCCACCAATTCTAGAATTTTTTACCAAAATGATAAACTCCGAAAATTCAATAATTTCTGAACCAGTCATCTCGTAAAATTCATAATAAATCATACGTTCATTTTTAACGGTTCAAAATTTGTGAACATATACTCAACTTATATATGTATAACATATCCAAAAATTACCACGATCCAACGGTCGGATTAAAAATTATAACCCCCGCAAAATATCTAAAAAACCCTGATTTTTAATACCTCCATTCCGACAAAAATACTGATAAAAACCTCAACATTAACTCTTTCATTTTTAACCACAAAAATATATCCCTCATTTATATCCACATAAAATAAATATTTCCTTATCATATGAATCAATAATTAATTATTCACAAATAATATTATAGAATCACATTTATGACAACCAGGCCGTTCCCAGGAAAGAGGAGGCTTTCCAATAAGAATTTCTCCTTACTGGCGCGCAATTAGATGACCAAACCTCTCCTTAGACAGAAATTTATAGACATTGCCAATAATGTTATCTAATAATATTATTCAAATAATATGAATTATTAATCTGATAATGGGAAATACTGTATTGTGACGCCCCCAAAATAGGTATACATCACCCATCTTGAGTCGCCAGATACATGGTACAGAATTTAAATACAACTTAATAATACAACTATCGTGTACAATACGGCATAACATAAACTGTGAGTTTGAATACAAGTATCGTCTTCTAGAGAGTATTCATACTCAAAAGGAGTCCTTATTACAATTATTATCACACTATTACATAGAATAGTGAGGACTACTAATGCTATCATCTGGTCCATCACTCCGTTTCCCGACTCGTCCAACTATATTCTCATTTTCTGAAGAGAACAGTAAAAGAAAGTGTGACGCCCCCAAAACAGGTATACAACACATATTCTGAGTCGTCAATAACATGGTACAGAAACAACTACAACTTTATTAATACAACATAAAAACTGTGAGTGTAAATACAAATATTGTCATCTAGACAATATCCACACTCAAATAAGTCCTCATTACAATTATTGGAACAATATTTTACAAAAAAAATGGTGAGAACTACTAAAACAACTTCCTAGAACCTTCATTCCATACCCCGACTAGTACCTGCTACATTCTCGCCCCCTTAGAAGAAAATGGAACAACAAGGAAAAGGGTGAGCTCAACTAGCCCAGTAAAGAATATTATGACTAAGATAATATACAACAAATTATCGTTAGTCTTCAACAGGGAAAAATTTAATAGAATACAATAGACAACAAGTTTTAAATCAATATTCGCAGCGGAAATTAATAATTCATAGAAGAGTTACGTAGAGAATGAAATCTACGATTATCTATGAATTTAAAAGTCCATCATCAATATTTTATCCCTGTAACATCAATCAATAAATATCTTAAATCAAATAGTCATCTTTGCACTACAGACCAAAGATATTCATCAGTTGGTCATATTCACCTCAACACTTGTTCATCTTTGCACTACGGGCCAAAGATATTCATCATAAAATCATCAATCTTTGCACTACAGGCCAAAGATATTCAGTAACATCATCATTTAAGACTGAGAATGATGAAAAATATTTTAAAGAAAACGAATCCAGTGAAGCAAAATAACAAATATTAAGGATTCGTATTTCGATTTATCCATGTCCAAAAATACCTTATCATAGTGAAGTAAAATTCAAGAATGATCAAAACATGGATACAATCAAAACTAGTATCCAGAATAGATATTTGGACGAAAAAAAGGAAATTTCATTTTTCGATGAATAGTAACTCGTGAATAGTAACTCGTGAATAGTAACTCATGAATAGTAACTCATGAATAGTAACCCCGACATGAAAAGTTCCAAATTTGATAAAAAGTTCAGATCAATACTTCGGCATAATGATATTGAAGAAAATAATATCATTTAAGAAGAAATAACATCCCTTACCTCGGGAAGACGGTACTTCTGACTGGAATACTAGATATAGTGCTGAAAAAACTTGCACCGTATAGCAACACTCAAAGTATCAAATACTCACAAGAATACGCTCGATATAGAGAGAGAAATAGAGAGAAACTTGTGTTTCTGGTGTGATTTTCAATTCTAACCTAAGCACCCTATTTATAGGAAAATGCTTAGAACACCAAAGCAGAAAATTTAATATAATAATATATTTAACAAATTTTCCTTAGCCCACCTCTAGACATCTGATCTCAGCCCATTTATATCACATGATAGCCCACTTAAATGCCAAAAAACGTTTTTCTTCAAAATAATAAATAAAACTTCCAAAAATTAATTATTTCGGACCTTCAGAACTTCAATAATTCATAATAAATAGCCCTTTTATCAGAAAATTCGAATCTCGCGAGTTTTTATAGGAAATTCAATTCTCTACAACTTTGCAGAAGAAAGTTTTTCCAAATTCTAAATAGAAATTGACCGAAATTTATAAACGGGCGATTTTACAGTCAATAATAAATTTTCGGTCAAGAATTATGTCCACCAACACACAAAACATGTGTTAATCATTTAATACCACAAAAATACTCTTCCTCCTCATATACTCATATATCCCACATTCATTATAAAAATACCACCATCAATATATTATTAAAATAATATATTTAAATGAATTATTTTATCAGAAAAAGATAAAATATTAATTTTTAACAATTGTCACATTAAAAATTTTCTCCATCTATATCCACATAAAATTAATATTTTCCTCATCATATAAATTAATAATTAATTATACACAAATAATATTACAGAATCACAGTACTGGCAACCAGGTCGTTCCCAGGAAAGAGGGGGCTTTCCAATAAGGATCTCTCCTTACTGACGCGCAATTAGATGACCAAACCTCTCCTTAGACAGAACTTTCTAGACATTACCAATAATGTTATCTAATAATATTATTCAGATAATATGAATTATTGTTCCGATAATAGAAAATACTGTGTAGTGACAATTATTAAAACAACAGTAATATAAAATATCAACGCATGAATTATTGAATCAATAAAATACAATATTGAACAGTAATTACTGTAACAATTATTGAGTAGTGCCTTCTTACGTAAGAATCAATAATTAGTGCAATACCGTGTGCTACTGTGTAACAACGCGTATTACTGTGTTTTAACCACCGGGTATTCCAACAGTATTAACGGTAACAACTACGCCGTTATTTATAAACAACTTATTTTTATCGTTTTCTTCATCCAATCGTTTTCTGTTATGGGCCCCACACAAGGCTGCGCCGTCGTACGAATATTCCCCGACAACAAGAATATTCCACGACCAAACAAATATTCCCCGACAACAATGAATATTTTATAACCACTAAAATATTTGCGCATTTTACCCATAACTAACCACATTAATCAAATCAACTCTTACTATTTCAGAATAATAAATAGAGGAAATTAAATTTCATTTATTAATAATTTGGAGTCTTACAGAAAGGGTGAGCTCAACTAGCCCAGTAAGAAATATTATGACTAAGATAATGCAGAATAAATTATCATTAGTCTTCAATAATGTTAAACTGATAAAATACAATAGACATCAAGTTTAACTGTAGCGGATCAAGCAATCCATTAAAATAGTCAAGTAGAGAATAAAATCTACTATCTTCTATGATTTAAAAGGTTTTTCATCACTTTTATCGCTGGGACTCAGCTTAATAATAATTCACATCATCGAATCATCCATGCACTACGGCCAAGGATATTTTTTAGTATCACGACCACATCATCGAATCATGTTTTCATCAACAGTCCTGATCATGCCATAAAATAATTCATCTTTACACTACGGCCAAAGAGAATCCATAGCCATAATCATACCAAAAACTGTCCATCAATGCACTACGACAAATGAGGATTTTTACCACATCATTCATTACATTACGGTCATGATTACACCGAATAATCCCTGGTCATAATCATTCCAAGTTCATCTATGCACTACAGGCCACAGATGACTTTATCCACATCATTTGTAACATTACGGTCATGATTACACCGAATAATCCCTGATCATAATCATACCAAGTCCATCTATGCACTACATGCCACAGATGACTTTCAACATAATATAAACATGAGGATGATGACAATGACATAATAATCAATAAAACAAGTTCAAGAATTAATTTATCCAGGAACCAATAACGTCTAAATTGTCAACATGATACTGCTTTGTGGAGTAAAATTTAAAAATGCTTAGAAGAATATTTTCATGAAAAGATACTGGATGAAATGGAAATATCAATGATATTTCACTAATTTCATGGAGTATAGAAGTCAAAACTTTAACCAACTGAGTATAATAAAGAATAGAATAACCAAAAAAATCACCATGCATACGGTACTTCGCATAGACAGGTTATTCCAATAGAATAATAATAACGGAACCAGGTCAGTCAAAATTTGCACCGACAGGATGTTCCAACAGAATAATAATGACGGAACCAGGTCCGGTGTAAAACACACAGACAGGATGTTCTAACAGAATGATAATAAAGACGGAACCAGGTCCGGCGTAAAACGCACATACAGGATATTCTAACAGAATAATAATAAAGATGGAACCAGGTCCGGCGTAAACGCACAGACATGATATTTTGACAGAATAATAAGTAATGGAACTAGGTCCGGCGTAAACGCACAGACAGGATATTTCGACAGAATAATAAAGAACGGAATATTAGAAGAATTTCACCATGTATAGGGTAGCCCGCGTTTACAGGTTATTCCAACAGAATAATAAATAATGGAATAACAGAAGTTCTCTTCATGAGTACAACAAATAACATCCCTTACCGTAAAAGAAACTTGATATAAGAGTAGGGAAGTAGCAGAATATTTTTCTTCTTTCTCTCTATAATTTTCTCTCTCTAGAGTTTCAGTGAATTTGTAAGAAATAATGAAGGAATGAGATTCTATTTATAAGAGAATGGAAGTGCACTGTTCATGAACGAAATTATTTTGCAGCATTATTTCTTCAATCAACTAACAACTAAGTCAAACAACTAACCAATAAGATTTCAACAAAAATTAAAATATAATACATATATATAAACACATGTTTTTAACTTATATATATCAATATTATATATACACCACTTAATTTTTCTCCCCCATGACCAACATCAATCCCCCACCCACCCAATAATCAAATTCACTACACTCTTACACATTACTATCACACACAAACACATCTTACACCCATCATTTTCATATAATTACTTTTCTACCATTTTTCACTCACACACATCACTTTCACTCTTCCTTTTCTTCTACCACTCTCCACTCACACATATAATATTATATATATACACACACATCACAATCTTATATATATAAACTCCTTTCCCTACGTAACTCTCTCCCACCCCCATTTCTAAAATTAATTTTTCAGCACATATGGGCCCCACATGTGGCCCCCACATGTGGGCCCCACCTTTAAATAAATTCTGCCGATTATTTTGAAAAATAGATAAATGGGAGTCTATAAAATAAGCAAAACTGAGTAACTTCTCACATAAGCATCAATAATCAATACCGTGTGCTACTATGCAATCACGCGTATTACTGTACTTTTACTACCGAGTAGTTCAACAGTATTAACGGTAAAACTTCCGCCGTTATTTTCATAAAAATATTTTTGTCGTTTTCTCAATCCGACAATAATTCGATTGTGGGGTCCACCAATAATTGTGCCATCGTACGAATATTCCCCGACACAAATAATATTCCCTGACCAATCGAATATAATATGACAACTTGCATACTTTGCAAAATTTATAAATACTACCCACAACTATAACATTATCTCAAATCCACACCATAATATTAAAAAAAATATTTCGAGAAAATTAAATATTTATTCATAAAATCTGAGGTCTCACAGTGCAGTGACAATTATTGAAACAACAATAATATAAAATATAAAAGCAGCAATTATTGAATCAATAAAATAAAATTTTGAACAGTAACTACTGTAACAATTATTGAGTAGTGCCTTCCTTCGTAAGAATCAATAATTAATGTAATACCGTGTGTTACTGTATTTTAACCACTAGGTATTCCAACAGTATTAACGGTAACAACTACGTCGTTAATTATAAACAACTTATACTTGTCGTTTTCTTCATCCAATCGCTTTCCGTTATGTGGCCCACACAAGGCTGCGCCGTCGTACGAATATTCCCCGACAGCAAGAATATTCCACGACCAAACGAATATTTACCGACCAAAAATGAATATTTTATAACAACTTACTTATTTGAAATATTTGCGCATTTTACCCATAAATAGCCACATTAATCAAATCAACCATTTCTTTTCTAAAATAATAAATAGAGAAAATTTAATTTCATTTATTAATAAGCTGGGGTCTTACATTTTAATTATAGTCTATCTGTTCCAACTTATATGATCATTATTACCTTTTGAAAATTAATTTGAAATATTTTCAACCTCAAAATTTACATGACTCATTAAAAATTATGAAATAATAAAATTTACGATGAGTAATACTTTTTAAATAATTTACAATATTCATTATTTTATTAATTAAAGTTTAAAAAATTATGACAAATTTGAATTTAAAGATCTTTTAAATCAACTTTCCTATATACTCCATTAATTTTATTATTTAAAAAAAATATCATTTGTAAAATTAAAAAACTAAAAAAATGATTAGATACATCATTGCATTGTGGTGTGTGTGTAGGGGCCATGGGGTTGTGGTGTGTGGTTGTAGGGTTCTAGTGGTCTTTAATTCACGAAAGAAATATGGTCTTTATCAATTATGTTACGTTTGAATTGTAAAAATTAAAGTGGTAATGAAATGACTTATTTTTATTAAATATAAAAAGTAATGTTTGGTTATTCTATTGAAATGAAATAAATTATTATTATTTTTATTAAATTTGTGAATTTTATTCTTTGAAAAATAATATGAAATGACTCATTTTAGTCAATAATAAAATGAATCATTATAGTCACCATTCCATTCCTCTAATTCAAAGATATCTTTAATAGCATCCTATATATTTCTCACAAACGTTTGTATCTAGATGAGTAATTCTCAAATTATTTTTTTGTTTGAGCGCAAGTAATTCTCAAAATATAATTGTATATTACTCCCTCCGTTCCTTAATAATTTAGGGCTGTAAATGGTAACCGAAAAATTCGTATTCGTCCGCATCCGTATTCGAAAAAAAGCGGATATTATTCGCATTCGAAAAAAACGGATATATCCGTATTCGATTTAAAGGTATCCGTAAATAAACGGATACGAATACGGATATAGACGTATTCGTATTCGATTAACATCCGTCCGTAAATATATCCGGTGGATACGGATATCCGAAATCCGTATCCGAATAATTTTTTTATATATATATATATGAATAACTTATATATATATATATATATATATATATATATATATATATATATATATACGGTCAGGATCAAGAACATTCTTTTTAAAGAGCATTCCTCCTTAAATATCACTCCTTTATTAAAATTACGTCGTTTTGGAGGGACGCGATGACATTTTTATAAATACGCGGCGGCATTTTTCCCATTTATTTACAAAAATACCACCGCGTCCGCTCCAAAACGACGTAGTTTTAATAAAGAAGTGCTATTTAAGGAGGAATGCTTTTTAAGGAGAATGCTCTTGATCCTTACCGCATATATATATACAATATACACACACACACACACACATATATATTAATAACTTACATTCATTTATATAAGCTATTAATATATATTTATATATATACACGTATATATTAATAATTTACATTCATTTATATAAGTTATTAATATATATATATATATATATATATATATATATATATATATGTATATATATATATAGGGCTATATGTATATACACAGCCGTGTATTACACAGTAGGGCTATGGCGACGGTAAACTCACAGTAGGGCTATGGCGACGGTAAACTGTCGTCATAGCCCAAAATAGCTATGACGACGGGTGAAACTGTCGCTATAGCCCAAAAAACCGTCGTCATAACCGACTGTGTAATACACAGCTGTGTAAATATATTTTTCCCATATATATATATATAGATATGTGTGTGTGTGTGTGTGTGTGTATACACACACACATATAAATTAATAACTTATATTCATTATTTAGTAACTTGCATATATAAATTATAAATATTCATCCATAATCTAGTATTACTTAACAAATATAAAAGGTACATCTACTTATTAATGGATATCTAAACATCAATAAGTAGAGCATTCATTCATTAATGAACTATACTTTAATTAAATTTGACAAAGCTCTAAATTAAAACTATAATTTAAATCAATGAAGGATGATCAATGGTGTATGCATCAAGTTAAGTTAGGATGCAAATTAATCTTGTAATTTTTATGATGATGTGTTTGACATTTTTCTCCCCTTATGATTAGGATGTTTAATTAATATGTATGGTTTAAATATTAAATTGTGTTTAATTAATATGTATGATTTAAACTTTAAATTTTTTTTCGTAAATATTTTGAATGAATTTTGTATTAGGTTACTGATAAACGAATTCGGATATTCGGATATCCGAATAATTTATCTATTCGGATAAAATAAACGGTAACGGATATTTTTCGTATTCGAATATTTTTTCGAATACCGGATACGGATAATATTTTTAAAATTCGCCAGATATCGGATACGGATACGGATAACGAATTGATTTTTCGAATATGAATACGGATATACCCGTATCCGTATTCGTTTAATACAGTTTACACCCCTACTTAAAATAAGTCGTTTTAGAGTTGTGCATAAATATTAAGAAAATAATTGTATGACATTAAATATAATATTAATTGTTTATATTGTCCTTGTATTAGAAAAATAGAGTGTTATTTATTGGACAAAAAATAATGAGATAATCAAAGTTATATTTATTACTTTGGGTAATATTAGAAATTAAGCCATTAATACTTACTTGAAATTCTCAAACGATTTATATTAAAGAACAAAAATAATTCTCTAAAACGACTTAATTTTACGAAACTACCAATTTTCTTTTTTCTTTTGTTGTAAAAATGTCATTACTCCTCAATTTGTATTAAAAAGCAATTACTCCGCCTCGTTCATTTTTATTTGTCTGTAAAAGAGTAAAATTTTTTCTTTTTCTTTTTTATTTATAGATTTCAAGAAAATATTAATAACTTAATTTACTATATTATCCTTACATTAAATATTAGTTTGTTTTTTTTTCTTCATGATTTTTAAAGAGTAATATTGAAATGTAATACTTGTTTTAATCAATCAACAAAGTATTAATTGTAGGTAGTATTTTTTAATCGGATCACGTTAACATGGAATTTATTTTTTTGATAAATTAGTTAATTTGTCAATAGAATGGTGATACACATAGAGTCTCGTCTGCGTGTCAGCACTTTATTGGTTAATTGACCAACTTATTCAAAAATAAATTTCATGCTAACCACTTCCTTCTTAATCATTGTGTTTATCCCCAAAATGTTAATCCCTCCGTTCCTAAAATATTGTCGTTTTAAGAAGTAATTTTTGTTTCAAAAAGATTATCGTTTTGAATTTATCAATACACATTAGCTATTTTTTCTTACTTTACCCTTATTTTAAGCTTTATTCTATTTAAAGCTTTATTCCCTTCCCAATAATTCTTATTTAATTCAATGCTATAATTCAAGTAGTAATTGGTTGAATTAAATAAGAAATATTGAGAATGGAATAATTGGTTGAGATAATTAATAAGGGTAGTATATTATTTTCGTTAGGTATTAATTATATTTCTTAATCTATGTATATTAATTTTAAACGATAATCTTTTAAGAATAGAAGGAATAATTAAAAAGGAACAGAGAGAGTAATAATTAATGGCAAAAAGTACTTTTTAGCCACTGTGGTTATAGTGATTTAAGTAATTAGCCACTGTGGTTTTAATATATTCAATTAGCCCATTATACTATTTAAAAATATGCAATTAACCCATTCCGTCCAATTTTGCAGACGGGCGTTCAAAAATTGGCCTTATTTTCCTTTGTGGCTTTTACAAATTAAATGCTAATGACGTGTATTTGCTACTCGAGTCAACAAGACCAATCAGTTAAGCCTTCGTGGAATGGGTGGGAGGATACCGTAGAAAACAAAAGAAAAACAAAGTGGGGGTCTCTAGGGCTCAAAAGCAAAACTTTGTCTGAGAAAGAAATCGAGGAGGAGGTGGGTCTCTGGCGACACAAACAGACGAACAAGGTGGGGTATCAATCCAATAAAGTTAGGGTTCCAATCTTCTACCATATTAAGCGAGACAGACAGACGAACAAGGTGGGGCACATTCCAATAAAGTTAGGGTTCCAATCGACTACCGTACATGTAAGTGTGGTCTGGGTTCCACCAATTTTTGTCTGTAACATAAAATATTGTACTCTTTTTCATCTTTGTTTTTTCTTAAAAGCGAAGGTATACGGTGTTGATAGAAAGTATTGCACTTTTTCATCTTTGTTTTTTCCAATCCATAGGTTCTCATATGAAGTATTGCACTTTTATGCATCAGTGAAAATGAAATACTTGATGATATTTTAGATTTAAACAGTTATGATATTTTGGATTTATCAGTGAAGTTATGGCTACCAACATTAGTGTAAAAGTGTAAAAGTGTTTTTCCCTAATAGTTGGTAGCCATAACTTCACTAATTATAGAGTTTGTAAATTGAATTGATAAATGGACATCACATAGGTTTAAGAGTTAAGAAATCATAAAAAGAAATTAAGGTTTAGTGTTTCTTTAATGTTTACATATTTCTTTAATGTTTACAGATTTCTTTAATTGGTGACCATGTAATAAGTTTATTCAGTAAATAGTCATGGTACTAACAAATTGAACATGTTGTTTAATGCAGCATGAACTACTTTGATGTTGAATTGTACCATGGAGGTCAGTTTATTACTAAAGAGGATGGATAATATGTTTATGATGGTGGAAGGAAAGAAACTTATAAGGGGGCTGATGGAGATTACTTGAATGTTGAGAGAATGGTGAAGTTGGTAAAACACCTAGGGTATAAAAGACACTTTGATATGTACTTCAAATTGGTAAGGTGGACTTTGAAGGAGGGTCTAGAACTTCTTCATGATGATAATAGTGTAAGACTGCTAATTGATGAAGCTATGAAAACTGGGAAGATTGATATATACTGTGACCATGAGGATAATGAAGAAATAGCTGCTGAGGTTGATGTTAGAGATGAGGAAGCACCAAAGCAGACGGATGATGAGGAAAGTGATGCTACTTATGAGGAAATTGATGAGGAAAGTGATGAGGAGGAAACTGATGCTACTGATGATAATGAGAATGAGGAGTTGATAAATATAAGGAGAATAAAGGGACTGATAAAAAAATCAAGAGGACAAGAGTTGGTTTTGGATTGTGAAGTAAACCTTGATGAAGATCCAATTGATATTGGTCACTTACATGTTGAGGAGGTTGGGGCTTCATCTATCCCAAGACATCAACCAAATGTGGAAGCTGGTACACAAGAGAGTAGTAGCAGGGGGAAAAAGACCAAGTCATCCAGAAAAACTAAGGCTGCAGTGGTGGAAGTTGGACCAACATTTTTAGATGTTGAGGTGGAGTTGGGGTTTGGGACAAAAGGAATGAGGCCTTGGGTAGAAACTGGAGAAAATTCTGATGATGAGATTCCTCCAAGTGGTGATTCTAGTAGTAACAGTGAATGGGAAAGAGAGGAGCCACAAAGGAAAAAGAAAAGAGTGGTTCCAAAATATAATCCCAACACTCCAATTAGCAAGCTAAAATTTGAAGTTGATATGATATTCACTAGTGCTGAACAGTGTAGGGAAGCTATAGTGAATTATGCAGTTGGTAATGGAAAGGGAATCAATTTTTCCGTTAATGAGAAAACATGAATACAAGCAAAGTGTGCCACTAACTGTCCATGGGGGTTGTGGGCTAGTTATGTGCCACTTGAGAAGGTGTTTCAAATTAAATCATACAATGAGCAACATTATTGTGTAAGGAAAACAAGGATTAGGATTGTTAAGTCTAGATGGTTGGTTGACAAGTTTGGGGGTACAATACGAGCAAAACCAAGAATGAAGTTGAGGGAAATACAGGCTGCAATTAAACAACATTTTGGACTGCAATCATCATTACCTCAGTGTCGACGAGTAAAGAAAATGGCTTTAAGTGAAATTGAGAGCACCTTGAAGGAGCATTATGCTAAAGTCTGGGAGTATGGGAATGAGATCCTAGATACAAATCCTGAGAGCACAATCCAAATTAGAGGTGATGGGGGCACTCCACCTAGATTCCAAAGGATGTACATATGTTTTAAAACTATTAAACAAAATTGGTTGGAAGGATGTATGCACATAATAGGGCTTGATGGTTGTTTCTTAAAGACATACTGTAGGGGTGAGTTGTTGACTGCTATTGGTAGGGATGCAAACAACCAAATGTTTCCAATTGCTTGGGCAGTGGTTGAAAGTGAGAACAAGGAGTCTTGGAGTTGGTTTCTAGGTCTATTGCTTGAGGATGTTGGCCTGGAATTAGGTAGAGGGTGGACCTTGATAACTGACCAACAAAAGGTATAATTTACTTAATTACATTAACATTGAAGTGTCAAAATTTTGGTAATCAGTTTCAGTTTCAGTTTGGTAATCCTTTTCAGTTTTTAATTATGTATACAAATATTTTTGAACTTTATCTTTTTATTATTTGTTATTATTATTACTAAACCTTTGTTTACTGAAAAAATTGCAAGGGTTTGGTTCCTGTCATACAAGAGCTGTTGCCAGAGGCAGAGCATAGATGTTGTGCCAGATACATCTATACTAACTGGAGGAAGAAGTGGCCAGGAGCAGTCTTGAAGCAGATGTTTTGGAGAGCAACCAAGGCCAATAATCCTCATGAGTTCAGAAGGGCAATGGTTGACATCAGGCAGGAGAGTAAGGATGCTCACACTCATCTCTTAACTATTCCTCCTAAGCAGTGGAGCAAGGCCTTTTTTCTTGTGAAACAAAATGTGATGTTGTGACTAATAACATGTCTGAATGTTTTAATAGTTGAATCTTAGAGGCTAGATATAAACCATTACTAACTATGTTTGAAGATATAAAAACACAAGTCATGGGTAGAATTCATAGAAAGAGGGATGAAATGCAAAAAATAGAGGCAAAGTTATGTCCTAGGATTATGACAAAGGTCAATAAGGCCATTGAGTTAACCAAGTACTGTGAGTATGACTGGGATGGGGGGCACAAGTTTGAAGTGTCTGATAGGAGTGGAAAATACAAGGTAGACTTAGAGATTATGAGTTGTTCATGTGGGGTATGGCAGTTATCTGGTATTCCTTGCCCCCATGGAGTAATTGGAATCCTTCACATGGAACAACCAGTTGAGAACTATGTAGATTCCTGCTATTATGTAGATACTTACCTGAAATCATATAACCACTTGTTAAATCCAATGGGGGGTTCAAATGAATGGCTTCCTACAAACATGACAACATTGTTGCCTCCATCAACCAAGAGAATAGCAGGCAGACCTAAGAAAATTAGGAGGAAGGATCCTAATGAAGAGCCCAGAAGCAAGACCAAGTCATCTAGGAGAGGGACTCCTGTTAGGTGCTCTAGGTGTAAGGAGTACGGGCATAACAAATTAGGTTGTAAGTGGACACAACCAAGGGATGAAACTAGGACACAACCTACTGAATAACCTACTCAAGCTACTCAAGTTACTCAAGCTACTCAAGCTACCCCACAATCTGGAGGTGCCCCACAGCCTAAGAAGCTGGGGGTAAGCTTTTTTAAAACCAATTTTTAAAACCAGTTTTTAATATTTACTTGTATATTATTTCACATGTTCTTCTATTCTACAGGTGAAAAGGAAAGAAAGGGGTCAAAGAAAGAATTCTGGAAATGGAAATCAAACTAGGCAAAAAGAAGTAAGTAATTGTATATTATTTCATTGCTTGTTGGCAGCCAAGAACTAAATGGTTTTGTCCATGTAGGTAAGGAAGAGCCCAAGACTGGCAACAAGTGAGACTGGAGCAGGTGCAGGGGAAGGGCAGCAAAGGGACCATTTGCAGCCTAGAAGAGAAGCAAGTGGACCAGGACCATCAACCAGGTGGAAAGTAAAGGCTAAAAGAAGACTAGACTGAAAGTGTTATGGTTCATTATTTTGTTGGACATTAGGTTGTACTTTGTTGTTTTGTTATTCTGACTTGATCAAAGGGACCATATTAATGTAATATTTTGGTAACCAAATTCTGTATTGAATTGGTCTCTTAATGTGGTTATGTTTTGTGGTTTGTAACCAAATTCTGTATTGGCTTACTATACTTTATCAGTTGGCTATGCTTAATATAATTATGGTTATGCTTACAAGTTGACTTGATATACGTTATCAGGATTGTTGGCTTTATTTTTGACATATGGTGTTGTCTATGTTTTTACTTCACCGTTTTGGCAATTGTTGTTGGTAACATTTGTTGTTGGTTGTGTTCAAGTTAGGTTTGGATGTTGGCTCTGTTTTTTAACAATTAGTGTTGTCTCTGTTTTTGACAACTGATAACCAAGTACATTGCAATCAATACATTACCATTACAAGACACCACATCCATTACAATCATGTTCAATTTATTAGTACCATGACCATTTACTGAATAAACAAACTGCTAAAAATATTACTACCAATCAAACCACATTAATATTACACTTTCAACTACTAAAAATCTCATTTTTAATGGGGGAACATTACAACCTATTACAATCCATGGAAATATAAATCTTGACAACTGAGAACCAAGTTCATTACAATCAATACATGTCAATCCATGTCAAGATTAGAATTGTAGTGACAATCCATGAAAATACACAATTACATCTAAGTTTTGAGTTTGTCTCCTTAAGTCTATCAACTTCCATTTTCTTTATCAGTGTTTCCTTCTTCAGAATTTTCAACTTCTGCTTCAGTTTAGCATTTTTTTCCATCACCAAGCTCACCTCTTCATCTGGCTTGCTCATCACACTAGTTGCTTCATCAACATTGGAAGGCACTTCAATCCATTGAAAATATCCACAATATCTGTAAGACCCCAAATTATTAATAAATGAAATTTAAATTCCTCTATTTATTATTTTGAAATAGTAAGGGTTGATTTGATTAATGTGGTTAGTTATGGGTAAAAGGCACAAATATTTCAAATAAGCAAGTGGTCCTAAAATTCTCTTGGTCGTGGAATATTCTCTTGGTCGTGGAATATTCTTACTGTCGGAGAATATTCGTACGACGGCGCAGTCTTTTGTGGGCCCATAACGGAAAGCGATTGGATGAAGAAAACGACAAAAACAAGTTGTTTATATGTGACGTCCCCAAAATAGGTCCATTCCACCCAACCCATTCTGAGTCGTCAAATACATGGTACATAAAATAACTATAACTTTATTACAACAATTGTCGTGCAAAATACAACAACACATATGTTGTGAGTTTGGATACAAATATATACCAAATGTAACACATGTCCCAACCGTGGACAGCACCTCACAGTGGCACCTTACATAAAGGTATAGTCAAAAATTGTTTTAGAAATGATAATCTTTGGGAAGTGCTCAAGAAAACCTTCGTACATGGGAGACCATGCATCTAGGTTATGATAGATATCATATGGCCACAGAATTATCCTTGGTTGACCCAATAGACCCCAAAGAAAAACGAGAAGATTACTATCATATTCTTCCCAATGGTGAGTCTTCTCTTGACTTATCATTATCTCCACTGTCTCTAATTGAGAATTATACTTCAAACAAACACCAAGATTATATAGGTAGTGCCCATAGATATACTCAGCAAGTGGATGAGCACAACCCTGTCTTATGATGACACGAGATTGTATGTCGTTAGACATCTTGTATGATAGAGGCAAACCACCCTTCCAACGTTGGGTACACCTTACCCTATTGGATTCACCAAATATAATTACTAAATAAACTTTTCTATACTGCTTCGGGAGAACATCCACAGCTAGAGACCACCGTTCTATTTCCCCGTTACCCTCGCTCGACCCAGCTACACTCTTATTACCTGAAAGGAATTGTGAAGCAAAAGGGTGAGCACAACTAGCTCAGTAAAGAATATCATGACTAAAGATAATTAAATTATCAATAGTCTTCATCAATAATAAATCAGAGATTTAGAACATATGGTAAATGATAAAAATTTCAACCATAGTTGCAGCGGAACGAGCAATCCATTAGAAGAGTCAAATAGACTATAAAGTCTATTATCTTCTCCATGTTAAAAATCCACCAACAATGTTTTATCCCTGTAACATCAATCAACAATTCTGGTCCACAATCATATGAATAACTCATAATCATAACTGTAGTTCTAAATTCCTCTTCTCATCCAGGACGATGATAATTTTCATCACCTATCTTTACCTGAAACATCAAAGATTATGGTTACACCAAATCACAGTTCCTGTTCATAATCATACTAATAACTTCATCTTTGCACTACGGGGCAAAGATATTCATCAACAAGTCATCTTTGCACTACAGGCCAAAGATATTCGTTAACAGTTCATCTTTGCATTACTGGCCAAAGATATTCAACAACAGGTCATCTTTGCACTACGGGCCAAAGATATTCATCAACAGACCATCTTTGCACTACAGGCCAAAGATATTCATCTACAATTCATCTTTGCACTACAGGCCAAATATATTCATATCTCAAAGAAATATATAATCATTTCAGAATTTATATAAACAATAATTATAACCATGTTGATCAATTCACCTTTGCACTTAAGCTTAAGATATTCAATTATAAATTCAATGGTCATGATCATACCAGTCACAATTCAACTTTGCACTACAGGCCAAAGAGAACCCTAGTCATGATCATACCAATAATCTACCCATCTTTACACTCCAGTGAAAGAGAATTTCAACATCAGGGTTATAAAAATGTTATATATAATAGTAAAATCAATATAATCAAAACATCTAGATTTAATCTCAAGAGTAATATTCATAAATCAACTATAATTTAGTTAGAAAAAGAAACCAATTTTGTCTTGAATAGTACCCGTGAATAGTAACTCGTGAATAGTAATTCGTGAATAGTAACTCATGAATAGTAATCCCGACACAAAAAGGTAGAAATTCCACAATAAAATCTATACCAATATTTCGGTATAATTATATTGAAAGAATAACATTACTTAAATTTATAAACAATTTATTTTAATTGTTTACACTTTACTAATTAATGCATTTAATCATCATAAAATGCCAACTCTTACAATTTCATCATCAATAACCAAAACCCTCATCAAAAATCTGCATATACCTCATATAGGATTCTCAAGCCATAAAATCCTATTTTTCAATTTTCTTACTTCACATAACATATTTAATTCATTTACTCATAACTAGACCATTTTCATGAAAAATACCAAATCAGTTCCAAAAATATTTTTTTCTGAGATTTAGCATAATATAGTCCCATAGTGAACATATATTTTTCTCAGAATTTTTAAAAGTCATTTACTATTTTTCATATGGCCAAAACAGCCGAATATTTAGACATTTATCAAAAATTGTACTTTTGTCTAAAAATTCTGAAATTTACAGAGTATACTTCTATCATATACATGTACTCCCAATAAAAATTTCATCAATTTTGGAGTTAACCACAAGGAATTATAAGCGGTTACTTTTAAAATAGTCTTTTCTCATAAAATTCATAACTCTTAATCTATACATCCAAAAATCACCATTTTTGGACACAATCAATAAAACTCATCAAAATATCATTTCAAATTTTTCCAGAATTTTTGAAGATCAGAAAAATTACGAAACTGAAAATCATAACAACCCTTAAAATCCTTTAATATCCCTTACAATCCCTTACAATCCCTTACCTCAAAAGAGCAGTACTTCTGACTGGATATCGGATATGATGCTGAAGAAAACTTGCACTGATGAATAGCAACTCACCAAGTATCTAAAAACTCACAAAATATGCTTCATAATATAGAGAGAGAAAGAGAGAAAGCTTATGTTTCTGGTGTGATTTTCAATTCTAACTTAGCCCTCTATTTATAGGAAAATTTTGGTAGGTTTGACCTGCAACCTGATGGCTTTACCTGCTACTATTCCCACCCACCACATTTGAAATATAATTCAGCACATTTCTTCACCAACCACAAGTGGGGCCCACCAATTCTAGAATTTTCCACCAAAAATGATTTATAACCTGATTTCCGAATCAGCCACCTCTTAAAATTCATAACAAATCATACGTTCATTTTTAACGGTTCAAAATTTATGGACATATACTCAACTTATATATGTATAACATATCCAAAAATTACCACGATCCAACGGTCGGATTAAAAATTATAACCCCCGCAAAATATCTCAAAAACCCTAATTTGATTTTCAATACCTCCATTCCGACAAAAATACAGATAAAACACCTCAACATTAACTCCTTCATTTTTAACCACAAAAATATATCCCTCATTTATATCCACATAAAATAAATATTTCCTTATCATATGAATCAATAATTAATTATTCACAAATAATATTACAGAATCACATTTATGACAACCAGGCCGTTCCCAGGAAAGAGGGGGCTTTCCAATAAGAATTTCTCCTTACTGGCGCGCAATTAGATGACCAAACCTCTCCTTAGACAGAACTTTCTAGACATTGCCAATAATGTTATCTAATAATATTATTCAAATAATATGAATTATTGATCTGATAATAGAAAATACTGTGCAGCAACAATTATTGAACAACAATAATACAAAATTTCAACGCAGCAATTATTGAATCAATAAAATAAAATATTGAACAGTAATTACTGTAACAATTATTGAGTAGTGCCTTCTTACGTAAGAATCAATAATTTCAAAAATACTGTGCAATACCGTGTGCTACTGTGCAATAACGCGTATTACTGTATTTTAACCACCGGGTATTTCAACAGTGTTAACGGTAACAACTACGCCGTTATTTGTAAAAACTCAAATTTGTCGTTTTCTTCACCCGACAGTTATTCGTTATGGGGCCCACAAATAGCTGCGCCGTCGTACGAATATTCCCCGACAGAAAGAATATTCCACGACCAAACGAATATTCCCCGACAACAATGATTATTTTATAACCACTTGTGTATTTTGAAAAAAAATCATATATCACCCTTAACTTTAACATTTATCAATTTAACCATTTACTGAATAGTAATTATAAGAAAAATTGAATACTTTTATTTCATAAAATTCGGGGTCTTACAATCTCCCCTCCTTATGAAATTTCGTCCCCGAAATTTACGTACCTGGTATTTCAAAGAGTTGAGAATACCTTCCTTTCATTTCAAATTCCATCTTCTCTGTCATCATAATTTCTCCATTGCTCATCTCCTGTATTTCAAATAACATTCTAGAATACAGCTTCAAAACAAGTGTTAATTTAACAAATTAACATATCACATAATATCCCGATATTATGACTGACCAACAAATAAGCTTAGGTAGGACACACTAGCGAAGGATTTACTCATCTCTCCCCTCCTAGTTGTATTCCCCGATCTCCGCCAGAGATCATATCCCCAAGCTCTGATACCAAATGTAACGTCCCCAAAATAGGTCCATTCCACCCAACCCATTCTGAGTCGTCAAATACATGGTACAGAAAATAACTACAACTTTATTACAACAATTGTCGTGCAAAATACAACAACACATATGCTGTGAGTTTGGATACAAATATATACCAAATGTGACTCATGTCCCAACCGTGGACATCACCTCACAATGGCACCTTACATAAAGGTATAGTCAAAAACTGTTTTAGAAATTAGAATCTTTGGGAAGTGCTCAAGAAAACCTTCGTACATGGGAGGCCATGCATCTAGGTTATGATAGATATCATATGGCCACAGAATTATCCTTGGTTGACCCAATAGACCCCAAAGAAAAACGAGAAGATTACTATCATATTCTTCCCAATGGTGAGTCTTCTCTTGACTTATCATTATCTCCACTGTCTCTAATTGAGAATTATACTTCAAACAAACACCAAGATTATATAGGTAGTGCCCATAGATATACTCAGCAAGTGGATGAGCACAACCCTGTCTTATGATGACACGAGGTTGTATGTCGTTAGACATCTTGTATGATAGTGGCAAACCACCCTTCCAACGTTGGGTACACCTTACCCTATTGGATTCACCAAATATAATTACTAAATAAACTTTTCTATACTGCTTCGGGAGAACATCCACAGCTAGAGACCACCGTTCTATTTCCCCGTTACCCTCGCTCGACCCAGCTACACTCTTATTACCTGAAAGGAATTGTGAAGCAAAAGGGTGAGCACAACTAGCTCAGTAAAGAATATCATGACTAAAGATAATTAAATTATCAATAGCCTTCATCAATAATAAATCAGAGATTTAGAACATATGGTAAATGATAAAAATTTCAACCATAGTTGCAGCGGAACGAGCAATCCATTAGAAGAGTCAAATAGACTATAAAGTCTATTATCTTCTCCATGTTAAAAATCCACCAACAATGTTTTATCCCTGTAACATCAATCAACAATTCTGGTCCACAATCATATGAATAACTCATAATCATAACTGTAGTTCTAAATTCCTCTTCTCATCCAGGACGAAGATAATTTTCATCACCTATCTTTACCTGAAACATCAAAGATCATGGTTACACCAAATCACAGTTCCTGTTCATAATCATACTAATAACTTCATCTTTGCACTACGGGCAAAGATATTCATCAACAAGTCATCTTTGCACTACAGGCCAAAGATATTCGTTAACAGTTCATCTTTGCATTACTGGCCAAAGATATTCAACAACAGGTCATCTTTGCACTACGGGCCAAAGATATTCATCAACAGACCATCTTTGCACTACAGGCCAAAGATATTCATCTACAATTCATATTTGCACTACAGGCCAAATATATTCATATCTCAAAGAAATATATAATCATTTCAGAATTTATATAAACAATAATTATAACCATGTTGATCAATTCACCTTTGCACTTAAGCTTAAGATATTCAATTATAAATTCAATGGTCATGATCATACCAGTCACAATTCAACTTTGCACTACAGGCCAAAGAGAACCCTAGTCATGATCATACCAATAATCTACCCATCTTTACACTCCAGTGAAAGAGAATTTCAACATCAGGGTTATAAAAATGTTATATATAATAGTAAAATCAATATAATCAAAACATCTAGATTTAATCTCAAGAGTAATATTCATAAATCAACTATAATTTAGTTAGAAAAAGAAACCAATTTTGTCTTGAATAGTACCCGTGAATAGTAACTCGTGAATAGTAATTCGTGAATAGTAACTCATGAATAGTAATCCCGACACCAAAAAGGTAGAAATTCCACAATAAAATCTATACCAATATTTCGGTATAATGATATTGAAAGAATAACATTACTTAAATTTATAAACAATTTATTTTAATTGTTTACACTTTACTAATTAATACATTTAATCATCATAAAATGCCAACTCTTACAATTTCATCATCAATAGCCAAAACCCTCATCAAAAATCTGCATATACCTCATATAGGATTCTCAAGCCATAAAATCTTATTTTTCAATTTTCTTACTTCACATAACATATTTAATTCATTTACTCATAACTAGTCCATTTTCATGAAAAATACCAAATCAGTTCCAAAAATATTTCTTTTCTGAGATTTAGCATAATATAGTCCCATAGTGAACATATATTTTTCTCAGAATTTTTAAAAGTCATTTACTATTTTTCATATGGCCAAAACAACCGAATATTTAGACATTTATCAAAAATTGTACTTTTGTCTAAAAATTCTGAAATTTACAGAGTATACTTCTATCATATACATGTACTCCCAATAAAAATTTCATCAATTTTGGAGTTAACCACAAGGAATTATAAGCGGTTACTTTTAAAATAGTCTTTTCTCATAAAATTCATAACTCTTAATCTATACATCCAAAAATCACCATTTTTGGACACAATCAATAAAACTCATCAAAATATCATTTCAAATTTTTCCAGAATTTTTGAAGATCAGAAAAATTACGAAACTGAAAATCATAACAACCCTTAAAATCCCTTAATATCCCTTACAATCCCTTACAATCCCTTACCTCAAAAGAGCAGTACTTCTGACTGGATATCGGATATGATGCTGAAGAAAACTTGCACTGATGAATAGCAACTCACCAAGTATCTAAAAACTCACAAAATATGCTTCATAATATAGAGAGAGAAAGAGAGAAAGCTTATGTTTCTGGTGTGATTTTCAATTCTAACTTAGCCCTCTATTTATAGGAAAATTTTGGTAGGTTTGACCTGCAACCTGATGGCTTTACCTGCTACTATTCTCACCCACCACATTTGAAATATAATTCAGCACATTTCTTCACCAACCACAAGTGGGGCCCACCAATTCTAGAATTTTCCACCAAAATGATTTATAACCTGATTTCCGAATCAGCCACCTCTTAAAATTCATAACAAATCATAAGTTCATTTTTAACGGTTCAAAATTTATGGACATATACTCAACTTATATATGTATAACATATCCAAAAATTACCACGATCCAACGGTCGGATTAAAAATTATAACCCCCGCAAAATATCTCAAAAACCCTAATTTGATTTTCAATACCTCCATTCCGACAAAAATACAGATAAAACACTTCAACATTAACTCCTTCATTTTTAACCACAAAAATATATCTCTCATTTATATCCACATAAAATAAATATTTCCTTATCATATGAATCAATAATTAATTATTCACAAATAATATTACAGAATCACATTTATGACAACCAGGTCGTTCCCAGGAAAGAGGGGGCTTTCCAATAAGAATTTCTCCTTACTGGCGCGCAATTAGATGACCAAACCTCTCCTTAGACAGAACTTTCTAGACATTGCCAATAATATTATCTAATAATATTATTCAAATAATATGAATTATTGATATGATAATAGAAAATACTGTGCAGCAACAATTATTGAACAACAATAATACAAAATTTCAACGCAGCAATTATTGAATCAGTAAAATAAAATATTGAACAGTAATTACTGTAACAATTATTGAGTAGTGCCTTCTTACGTAAGAATCAATAATTTCAAAAATACTGTGCAATACCGTGTGCTACTGTGCAATAACGCGTATTACTGTATTTTAACCACCGGGTATTTCAACAGTATTAACAGTAACAACTACGTCGTTATTTGTAAAAACTCAAATTTGTCGTTTTCTTCACCCGACAGTTATTCGTTATGGGGCCCACAAATGGCTGTGCCGTCGTACGAATATTCCCCGACAGAAAGAATATTCCACGACCAAACGAATAATCCCCAACAACAATGATTATTTTATAACCACTTGTGTATTTTGAAAAAAAATCATATATCACCCTTAACTTTAACATTTATCAATTTAACCATTTACTGAATAGTAATTATAAGAAAAATTGCATACTTTTATTTCATAAAATTCGGGGTCTTACATTATAAATAACGGCGTAGTTGTTACCGTTAATACTGTTAGAATACCCGGTGGTTAAACACAGTAATACATGTTGATGCACAGTAGCACACTGTATTGCACCAATTATTGATTCTTACGTAAGAAGACACTACTCAATAATGGTTACAGTAATTACTGTTCAATATTTTATTGATTCAATAATTGCTGCGTTGATATTTTATATTACTGTTGTTTTAATAATTGTCACTACACAGTATTTTCTATTATCGGAGCAATAATTCATATTATCTGAATAATATTATTAGATAACATTATTGGCAATATCTAGAAAGTTCTGTCTAAGGAGAGGTTTGGTCATCTAATTGCGCGCCAGTAAGGAGAGATCCTTATTGGAAAGCCCCCTCTTTCCTGGGAACGGCCTGGTTGCCAGTACTGTGGTTCTGTAATATTATTTGTGTATAATTAATTATTGATTTATATGATGAGAAAAATAGTAATTTTATGTGGATATAGATGGAGAAAATTTTTTAATGTGACAATTGTTGAAAATTAATATTTTATCTTTTTCTAATAAAATAATTCATTTAAATATATTATTTTAATAATATATTGATGGTGGTATTTTTACAATGAATGTGGGATATTTGAGTATATGAGGAGGAAGAGTATTTTTGCGGCATTAAATGATAAACACATATTTTGTGTGTTGGTGGACACAATTCTTGACCGAAAATTTATTATTGACTGTAAAATCGTCCGTTTGTGGATTTCGGTCAATTTCTGTTTGAAATTTGGAAAAACTTTCTTCTGCAAAGTTATAGAGAATTGAATTTCCTATAAAAACTTGCGAGATTCAAATTTTCTGATAAAAGGGCTATTTATTATGAATTATTGAAGTTCCGAAGTTCCGAAATAATTGATTTTTGGAAGTTTTATTTATTAGTTTGAAGAAAAACGTTTTTTGTATTTTGTTGGACATCATTAACATGTGTGGCTGGTGTTTTTGACCAAAGGTGGGCTAAGGAAAATTTGTATAATTATATTAATATTATATTCAATTTTCTGCTTTGGTGTTCTAAGCATTTTCCTATAAATAGGGTGCTTAGGTTAGAAATAAAAATCACACCAGAAACACAAGTTTCTCTCTATTTCTCTCTCTATATCGAGCGTATTCTTGTGAGTATTTGATACTTTGAGTGTTGTTATACGGTGCAAGTTTCCTTCAGCACTATATCTAGTATTCCAGTCAGAAGTACCGTCTTTTCGAGGTAAGGGATGTTATTTCTTCTTAAATGATATTATTTTCTTCAATATCATTATGCCGAAGTATTGATCTGAACTTTTTATCAAATTTGGAATTTTTCATGTCGGGGTTACTATTCATGAGTTACTATTCATGAGTTACTATTCACAAGTTACTATTTACCGAAAAATGAAATTTTCTTCTTTTTGTCCAAAATATCTATTATGGATACTAGCTTTGATTGTATCCATGTTTTGATCATTCTTGAATTTTACTTCACTATGATTATTTATGAGGTATTTTTAGACATGGAATAGCTGAAATACGAATCCTTAATATTTATTATTTTGTTTCACTGGATTCGTTTCCTTTAAAATATTTTTCATCATCCTCAGTCCTAAATGATGATATAATTGAATATCTTTGGCCTGTAGTGCAAAGATGAATGATTTTTGATGAATATCTTTGGCTTGTAGTGCAAAGATGAATGATTTCTGATGAATATCTTTGGCCCGTAGTGCAAAGATGAACAGGTGTTGAGGTGAACATGACCAACTGATGAATATCTTTGGCCTGTAGTGCAAAGATGACTATTTGATTCAAGATATTTAATGATTGATGTTACAGGGATAAAATATTGATGATGGGCTTTTAAATTCGTAAATAATCGTAGATTTCATTCTCTACGTAACTCTTCTATGAATTATTATTTTCCGCTGCGAATATTGATTTAAAAGTTGTTGTCTATTGTATTCTATTAGATTTTTCCCTGTTGAAGACTAACGATAATTTGTTGTATATTATCTTAGTCATAATATTCTTTACTGGGCTAGTTGAGCTCACCCTTTTTCTTGTTGTTCCATTTTTCTTCTCAGGAGGCGAGAATGTAGCGAGTACTAGTCGGGGTGTGGAATGATGGTTCAAGACAGTTGTTTTAGTAGTCATCACTATTTTGTAAAATAGTGTATCAATAAGTATAATGAGGACTTAATTGAGTATGAATACTGTCTAGATGACAATATTTGTATTTAAACTCACAGTATATGTGTTGTCGTATTTTACACGACAATTGTAATAATAAAGTTGTAGTTATTTTCTGTACCATGTATTTGGCGACTCAGAATGGGTTGGATGGATTGGATCTATTTTGGGGGCGTCACAGTTGGTATCAAAGCTTAGGGATATGATCTCTGGCGGAGATTGGGGAATAGAACTAGGAGGGGAGAGACGAGTAAATCCTTCGCTAGTGTGTCCTACCTAAGCCTATTTGTTGGTCGGTCATAATATAGGGATATTATGTGATATGTTAATTTGTTAAATTAACCTTTGTTTTATGGCAGTATTTGAGAATGTCGACTGAGAATGTTAACAGTGGGGTAAATGAGACGGTGGAGATGCCTATACTCACCAACGAGGAGAACGTGCAACAGGCTGGCAATGTTCCTCCTGTGAACAACACCACTGAGCAGACGATGAACGATGAGATGTTTAGAAGCTTTTTGCAGTTCATGCAAAATCAGACGAGGAAGACTCGTGTACAGAATACGGGTGGAAATGATAGCAATGCGCGGCTTGTCACAGCCAAGCAGTTCAAAGAGTTGGGACCACCCGAATTTAAGGGAAAGCCGGATCCGATTAAGGCGGAGACGTGGGTCAAGCAAATTACCAAGATATTCGATGTCTTGGGATGAACGGAGGAACAGAAGGTTCCATTCGCCACCTTTATGTTCCGTGGCGAGGCAGACTACTGGTGGGAGTCTGTGAAACGTACCCATCCAGCCGCACTCAGCATGTCTTGGGAGACATTTCAGAAACTGTTCAATGACAAGTACTTTCCTGAAAGTATTCGTCATATGAAGGAGGTGGAGTTTATTAGACTGGAGCAGAACAACATGACGGTGTCCCAGTACGAGGCGAAGTTTGCAGAGTTGTCCAGGTTTGCACCTCATTTGGTGGAGAATGAGGAACGTATGACGCGGATGTTTCTGAGAGGTTTAAAACCCGACATACGTCAATATCTCATTTCTCATAAATTTTCTCTCTATTCAGATGTTTTCAACATGGCTCAATTATTAGAGCGAGATAACGAGTACGGTCAATCGAGGGGCCACAACCAGGATCATACCGCTGACAGCAGTCATCAGAACAATGATAACCAGCGGAGAAAGAAGAATACGGACAAGAACGGCAACCACTCTGGTGGTAATCGTGGCCATGAATATAGAAGAAGCGAGTCGGGAGGAGATTTAAAAAAGAGGAGATTCAACAATGATAATACGAAGACGTCAGCACCAGCAGCAACTGGTTCCAAGGGAGGAGAACGACCACCGGTCATATGCTATAAGTGCGGAAAAGAAGGACATATCAGCCCAAACTGTCCACAACAGTTTAAGGTATGTTATAACTGTGGAAAGGAAGGACATATCGCTCGAGATTGTATGATAGCGAAACCAAGTTCAGCGGGGACGGTGACTCAAATGGCTGTCCCAGAAAAGTCAAAGTCTACGGTTCCTGGAAGAGCATTTTTCGTGACTGGTCAGAATGCGAGGAACCCGAACGAAGTTAGCACGGGTTAGTTAATTATAAATTTTTTCGAAGTCTATACCTTATTAGATACCGGTTCTACCCATTCATTTATCTCTCCTGCTTATACTCAACGTTTAAACTTGACTCCGGAGAAAATTAGACTTTGACTTATCTGTTGAAACTCCGTTAGGAGAAATTTTCATCACATCCACTGTTTATAAATCTTGTTTGATCCAAGTTGGTACCATCACATTATCTGTTGATCTTATCTCTTTAAAGATACTTGCTTTTGATGTGATTTTAGGAATTGATTGGTTAACTACTCATCATGCCAAAATTGATTGCTTTCGTAAGGTTGTTAGTTTTCATATTCCTAAGCAACCTGTTATTCAAATTCAAGCAACCAAACCATTAAAGTCAAACTCTTTCATATCAAGCCGTAAAGTCATTCGTTTATTGAAAAACGGATGTCAAGCTTTCTTAGCCATGTCATGGACTTGAACAAAAATACGTCAGATTTGAATGATATTTCTATTGTTAGTAAATCCCTGACGTATTTCCTGAAGAATTTCTTGGCCTACGCGTGATATTGAATTTTGTATCATCTTTGAATCTGGTACAAAACTCACTTCTAAAATCTCATATTGAATGGCTCCTATTGAACTTCAGGAGTTAAAAACCTAACTGTAGAAGTTTGTACCCGAGCCTTTATCTGGTGACTTCCTTTGTGGAATGCACTGAAGCCAAACTCTCCGTAGGGGATACCATATTCGTGTGGTAGTAAACTGATAGGTGTCTTTGTGACGTGCTATCCAAGATTGGGATATGAGTCACAGTTGAGAGCAACCTAAGTCAGTAATCGAAATACATAGCTTTCTAGGCTTAGCTGGTTATTATCGGAGATTTGCAAAAGGATTTTCTCGAATCGCTACTCCATTAACTCAGCTGACTCGAAAAGATACAAACTTCAAATGGACCAAGGAATGCGAGAAGAGCTTCCAAGAATTCAACATGCGACACCGACGTTGGCTCGAGCTATTGAAAGATTATGACCACACTATTCAATACCATCCTGGAAAAGCAAACGTGGTAGCTGACGCGTTGAGTAGAAGATCATATACAGGAACGAGTGCGATGATGTCAAGTATACGCGTAGAATCAACTTTAATCGATAAAGTTAAAGTTGCTTAAGCCACAGATCGGGAGACTTATTCCCTTGAACGTCTTGCTAGTATGTACGTGAATGAGATTGTAAGGTTGCATGGCATGCCAGTATCCATTGTTTCGGATCGTGACCCAAGATTCACTTCAAGATTTTGGGTTAGCTTGCAAAAAGCTATAGGCACGAATTTACGATTTAGGTCAGCTTACCATCCTCAAACGGACGGACAATCAGAGAGGACTATTCAAACTCTTGAAGATCTATTAAGACTTTGTGTCCTAGATCTCAAAGGGAGTTAGGATAAGTACCTACCATTGGTGGAATTCTCCTACAACAACAGTTATCAGGCGAGCATAGGTGTGGCTCCATTCGAGGCGTTGTATGGAAAAAAATGTCGTTCTCCAGTATGTTGGGATGAGGTGGGAGAAGCAACGTTGTTGGGACCAGAGTTGGTACGAATGACTACAGAGAAGATCCAAACGATTCGACAACGTATACAAACGGCACAGGATCAACAAAAGAGTTATGCGGATCTTCATCGAAAGGACGTGGAATTTGACATTGGGGATCATGTATTATTACGTGTAGCTCCATGGAAAGGAGTTACAAGATTTGGAAAGAGAGGAAAGCTCAATCCACGATTTATTGGTCCATTTCAGATTCTTGACCGAGTAAAAAATGTGGCCTATAGACTCGCGTTACCTCCAAGTATGTCTCGTGTTCATAACATTTTTTACATATATATGCTTCGTAAATATGTGAAAGACCCGAACCACGTTATTGAGTTAGAACCGGACGAGATAGCCGAAGACTTAACGTACGAGGAGGTACCTGTTAAGATCTTGGATAGGAAAGAGCATGTCCTACGCACGAAGGTCATACCACAAGTCAAAGTTTTGTGGAGAAACCATGCTATTGAGGAAATGACCTGGGTGTTGAAAACGGAAATAAAAGCGAGGTATCCTCATCTTTTCGAAACACCAGGTACGTATGTCAATTTCGAGGACGAAATTTCATAAGGAGGGGAGGTTGTAAGACCCCAAATTATTAATAAATAAAATTTAAATTCCTCTATTTATTATTTTGAAATAGTAAGGGTTGATTTGATTAATGTGGTTAGTTATGGGTAAAAGGCACAAATATTTCAAATAAGCAAGTGGTCTTAAAATTCTCTTGGTCGTGGAATATTCTCTTGGTCGTGGAATATTCTTACTGTCGGAGAATATCGTACGACGGCGCAGTCTTTTGTGGGCCCATAACGGAAAGCGATTGGATGAAGAAAATGACAAAAATAAGTTGTTTATAAATAACGGCGTAGTTGTTACCGTTAATACTGTTGGAATACCCGGTGGTTAAACACAGTAATACATGTTGATGCACAGTAGCACACTGTATTGCACCAATTATTGATTCTTACGTAAGAAGACACTACTCAATAATGGTTACAGTAATTACTGTTCAATATTTTATTGATTCAATAATTGCTGCGTTGATATTTTATATTACTGTTGTTTTAATAATTGTCACTACACAGTATTTTCTATTATCGGAGCAATAATTCATATTATCTGAATAATATTATTAGATAACATTATTGGCAATATCTAGAAAGTTCTGTCTAAGGAGAGGTTTGGTCATCTAATTGCGCGCCAGTAAGGAGAGATCCTTATTGGAAAGCCCCCTCTTTCCTGGGAACGGCCTGGTTGCCAGTACTGTGGTTCTGTAATATTATTTGTGTATAATTAATTATTGATTTATATGATGAGAAAAATAGTAATTTTATGTGGATATAGATGGAGAAAATTTTTTAATGTGACAATTGTTGAAAATTAATATTTTATCTTTTTCTAATAAAATAATTCATTTAAATATATTATTTTAATAATATATTGATGGTGGTATTTTTACAATGAATGTGGGATATTTGAGTATATGAGGAGGAAGAGTATTTTTGCGGCATTAAATGATAAACACATATTTTGTGTGTTGGTGGACACAATTCTTGACCGAAAATTTATTATTGACTGTAAAATCGTCCGTTTGTGGATTTCGGTCAATTTCTGTTTGAAATTTGGAAAAACTTTCTTCTGCAAAGTTATAGAGAATTGAATTTCCTATAAAAACTTGCGAGATTCAAATTTTCTGATAAAAGGGCTATTTATTATGAATTATTGAAGTTCCGAAGTTCCGAAATAATTGATTTTTGGAAGTTTTATTTATTAGTTTGAAGAAAAACGTTTTTTGTATTTTGTTGGACATCATTAACATGTGTGGCTGGTGTTTTTGACCAAAGGTGGGCTAAGGAAAATTTGTATAATTATATTAATATTATATTCAATTTTCTGCTTTGGTGTTCTAAGCATTTTCCTATAAATAGGGTGCTTAGGTTAGAAATAAAAATCACACCAGAAACACAAGTTTCTCTCTATTTCTCTCTCTATATCGAGCGTATTCTTGTGAGTATTTGATACTTTGAGTGTTGTTATACGGTGCAAGTTTCCTTCAGCACTATATCTAGTATTCCAGTCAGAAGTACCGTCTTTTCGAGGTAAGGGATGTTATTTCTTCTTAAATGATATTATTTTCTTCAATATCATTATGCCGAAGTATTGATCTGAACTTTTTATCAAATTTGGAATTTTTCATGTCGGGGTTATTATTCATGAGTTACTATTCATGAATTACTATTCACGAGTTACTATTCACGAGTTACTATTCACCGAAAAATGAAATTTTTTTCTTTTTGTCCAAAATATCTATTATGGATACTAGCTTTGATTGTATCCATGTTTTGATCATTCTTGAATTTTACTTCACTATGATTATTTATGAGGTATTTTTGGACATGGAATAGCTGAAATACGAATCCTTAATATTTATTATTTTGTTTCACTGGATTCGTTTCCTTTAAAATATTTTTCATCATCCTCAGTCCTAAATGATGATATAATTGAATATCTTTGGCCTGTAGTGCAAAGATGAATGATTTTTGATGAATATCTTTGGCTTGTAGTGCAAAGATGAATGATTTCTGATGAAAATCTTTGGCCCGTAGTGCAAAGATGAACAGGTGTTGAGGTGAACATGACCAACTGATGAATATCTTTGGCCTGTAGTGCAAAGATGACTATTTGATTCAAGATATTTAATGATTGATGTTACAGGGATAAAATATTGATGATGGGCTTTTAAATTCGTAAATAATCGTAGATTTCATTCTCTACGTAACTCTTCTATGAATTATTATTTTCCGCTGCGAATATTGATTTAAAAGTTGCTGTCTATTGTATTCTATTAGATTTTTCCCTGTTGAAGACTAACGATAATTTGTTGTATATTATCTTAGTCATAATATTCTTTACTGGGCTAGTTGAGCTCACCCTTTTTCTTGTTGTTCCATTTTTCTTCTCAGGAGGCGAGAATGTAGCGAGTACTAGTCGGGGTGTGGAATGATGGTTCAAGACAGTTGTTTTAGTAGTCATCACTATTTTGTAAAATAGTGTATCAATAAGTATAATGAGAACTTAATTGAGTATGAATACTGTCTAGATGACAATATTTGTATTTAAACTCACAGTATATGTGTTGTCGTATTTTGCACGACAATTGTAATAATAAAGTTGTAGCTATTTTCTGTACCATGTATTTGGCGACTCAGAATGGGTTGGATGGATTGGACCTATTTTGGGGGCGTCACAATATCTCCCAGATTCCTATCAAATATATATAATTAACCAAACATAATTTAACAGAAATGGGGAAAACAGAGCCACATACCATATTAAACAAAGATAGGAATGAAATGCAGATTACAAATATGACAGAGTAAACTAACCCCATAGTTGCGGCAGCCATAAAACCTCTTTCCTTTTGACCTATCTTTCTTCGAAATACAGATTCGAGCTGGTACATCACAAAAACACTTGTGTAGTTCTGAAGCAGTGGTTGACATTGAGCTAGTTCAGGATGAAGCCATATCAGATGTACAATATATTTGCACTTACCTCGAAACCAATCTTCAAGCAAAAGCCCTAATTTTCGTGCACTTTTACTTAGAAATGGGGAACCCTAGTTCTTCAATTCTTCACTCGACCCACTCGATTTCACTCGATCTTCAGTTCTTCAATCGACCCACTCACTTTCGCCTCATATACGATCAAGATCGTCCCATGTATTCTCTCTCTCAATCAACACAATCGAGTTCAACAGACATTAAGAGCAACAATGGTTTGCTTTCTAATGGTTTCAGCTTATATCTTCGTTCTGATCAGCAAATACACGTCATTAGCATTTAATTTGTAAAAGCCACGTAGGAAAATAAGGCCAATTCTTTAACGTCCGTCTGCAAAATTGGACGGAATGAGTTAATTACACATTTTTAAATAGTATAATGGGCTAATTGAATATATTAAAATCACAGTGACTAATTACTTAAATCACTATAACTACAATGACTAAAAAATGCTTTTTGCCAATAATTAATGGAAATAAGTATCCCCATGCAGACCATTTATTGAACCGATCAGTTGGATGACAAGTGACAATAATAGTACTACAAAGTTTAGTGTACTGTAGAATTTATTATTCCTTCCGTCACATAAATGATATTTTAGAATTGTGTATAATAATTAAAAAAACAATTACATAGTACTCCCTCCATTCTTATATATAAGTTATTTTAGACTTTTTTTATTATTCTTAATTATTTATCGTTTGTAATTATTTAGGAAAATTAATCACTATTTTTTTCAAATTACCCCTTATTATTCCATTTAATTTTTTGATCCACATTTATCATTATCCTATACTACTCCTCTACTCATAAGTCTTTCTTTCCTTCTCCCAATAAAACTCTTTCATTATGATATAAGTAAGGTGAAGGATATTATAGACAATAGTTAGTATATTTAATGTTTTTCAATCATTTCCTTAAATCTTGTGCACATGTCTAAAACGACCTATATTAAGGAACGGATGAAGTATTAAATATATTATTAATTGTTTATAATTATATTCTCTCTCGTCTGTAATATTATTTCATAAATAATAATTTTAGAAAAATTATAATTAATTCGTTTAAATTATATAAAACATCAAATAATTTAAAAATAATAAAATTACCTTGCATTCCAATGCCATACAACAATGAACAAAAACTCCTTAGATCAAGTTCAAAACATAAAAACAAGCCAATCAAGTGTTGGTCTATTGGTTAAAGATTGAAGTACTTTGTCTTTAAGTTTAATTCTTACTTACTTTTTATTTATTTATCTATGTGCAGTGTATTTTTTTTCTTTACGTGATACTCATTAATTAATTCTTAATATTATAATAATGTTGATATATTCATTATGAAATTATATTATACTTCTTAAAATTAGGGTTAAAATACAAATAAAAAATAAAAACAAGGAGAGTAATATACGGAGAGGATCAGGACCATCAGGTGCATACCCCTTCATTTAACATACATTATTCATCACCTTTAGCGACAGACTGGATGATGGTTAGAGAACCGTGATATTAGCTTTTAGCGACGCATCGAACCGTCGCCATAATATATAAACTATTTATCTGTTCTATAGTTACGGACGGACCAAACTGTCGTCTGGTCCGTTGCTAAAGATAATGAATAAAGTATATAAAATAAAGGGATATACAGTAAAAACGAACAGGAGTAACATATTTCTCTGCCAAGCTATATTTATTCTGGATTACAACATAAGAGCTGATGTTAACACGAGTGCAGCGAGAATTTAGTCATCTCTCTCTATATATAAAGCGGTACTGGCATGGCTCGGTAATTTTGTGTCACTTTTATTTTTTATTTTTTCTCCTCTTTTGTTTATACAACTATAATCATATTACTAGTTTGTCTTTTTTATATTAATTTTATTTTATATATTTCTATTTAATCTTTTAAATTTTATAAAATTCATATTTTCCACCACAATTTATCGTTTTAATTTCGTACAAATGAATCACCCAAATTATTATAAGATAGTATCATAATAAATCATTTGTTCTCTTAAGAAATTGTAAAGGACAAGTGAATTAGAATTTATTTATTTTTTGTAAAACACCTAACATTATAAATGGAGGAATATTTTAATTTATCTTAAATAAATATAAAACAATATGCATAATTTAAGTTTTGAAGCTTAAATTATTAAAAGTTAAACTATATGTGTAATTTTGGAACATAAAGAGTATATTAATAAGTAGTATACTTAGGCTGAGTAAGGAACCAAATTAGAACCGAAATCGCACCAAAAATCGCATAAACCACACCAATTAAAATCGCACTAACGATTCCGGCGTATGTAGCGATTTTAGGTGAGTTGAAAAAATAAATTTACGATTCTTGTTTGGTTATTAGCCAAAACCGTACGCATAAAATCGAAATCGCACCATATTAGTAGTAACTTATAATGTTTCTGAATCTTTGTATTATGATTGTAATATTATTGTAATATGATCTTTGTTAACAATATATTGTAATATGATTGACCTACCCTTAATAACGATATGTTGTAATATGGTAGAGTAACCTGTAAATTATTACAACATATTATTATTAGGAATATTAAAGCATATTATTATTAGGAATATTAAAGCATATTGTTACTAAGAGTAGAGTAACAAATATTGTATTTATCTTTTGTTTGCTCTACTATATTTTACTCTAATAATTTACATTATACTACTATATTATATTTAACTTTTGTTTTGACAAAACATTATAAATAAAGTTGTGTGTGTTATCAAAGTGATATTTAATAGTGTGTGATGCTAAATTATTAATTTAAATTATATAAAATTTTGTTGTTTCATTTGTTTTTGGAACCGAAACCGTACCGCACTAATCACAAACAGTTTTATATGCGATTTTAAATTTGTCAAACATCACCTAATCGATTTTGTAAACGATTTGAGTTTCAAACCACACCTAAATAATTTCGTGTATAATTTAAGTTTCAAATTGCACCATACTCGCCCCTAACGGTACTAGCTAGTTAGTGATGGTTATTGGTCACACCGTCACTAATAATGGTGAAAGGCAAAAAATTAATAGCGAGCATTTTGTAAAAGCTTTTGTACGGTAGTTGAAATTTTGTAAAAACTAAAAAAGGCATTTTGGAGCTATCAATATGCTTATATATATTATATGAAGTTAAGTTATATATATATATAGAAGACGGTTCTAAATCATACTTCTATTAAAAATAATGTACTTCTCTTAAATAGTATATTTCTATTAAAATTAAGTCGTTTTGAAATTTTTTTAAAAAAATAAAATAATATTAAAAGAGAGTGCTCTCACTCACTTGCTTTCTTTTTATTTATAATAATTTCACTCACGATCTCACTTATTTTTAAAAAAATATTTCAAAACGACGTAATTTTAATAAATATATGTTATTTAATAGGTATGTTTTAGATCCGTCCTCATACAGATCATAAAAGTTTAGAATAAAATAAATTTAATAATTAATAATTTTTGTTATATATTATACAACTATAATAATTATATAAATTAAAATTAAATAAATTCACAATAATTTAAAATTTAATATACCGTCATTTGATTTTAAAAATTAAGTTATATATTTAATTTTAAAACGCAAAAAGAGTATATTAATGAGTAACACTAGTAGCTAGTTAGTCATGGTCATTGGTCACACCTTCACACATCATGGTGGAAAGCAAAATAATGGTAGCGAGCATTTAGTAAAAGTTTGAATAATATGCGTTCAGCAGAGATGTTTGATCCTTTTTGCAATTATTTAATCGTACTAGATACTACAGTTTGATGCGAATTTCAAATTGAATAGTAAGGGACAGCGATTGTAAAAATAAGTTGGTCATGATTAATATTAATATTGGCTTAATTTAACTTTTTTTTCGGTTAAATTGACTATTTTCTAATTAAAGTTTATACTATAATTTTTTTTTAAATACCATTGAAAAAATTATAACTATATCGAATTTACTATTATCTCCAATTTTATGAGTTTAAAAATATAGATAAATTTGTTCAATTTTTAATTTTAAATATGATCAATTTGACAAACAAAATAATTAAACTACACCAATTTTTTTAAAGGACGGAGGTAGTAATTATTATTTAAAGTGAGAAAAAAGATAATAATTTATTTGTATATCAATTGATACTTTCATTGATAACTCATACTTGGGTCCCCATTCGAAGTGTCTCAGTCTCACTAGCATCCAACCCATTTTTAATAATTTGATATTTATTTAATTTGTCTTAATTTCATTCTAAGTTGGTCAATTGACCAATACAGTACTGACATAAGATTATCTCTCAGCTTACGTGTTGATATTGTATTCATCAATTAACCAAAATTAACTTTATGCTAACCACTTTATTTTTTAATATTGGAAGTGAACTCTTTCTTTAGAAACATAGGGCCTCTTGAGCTTTTGCAGCGGAGGAAGATCTTTAATCGTAGGGCTGTTCAAACAGCCCAATTGTAGCAGCAGCAGCAGCCCATTTTTAAATCCTCCTTCCACATGCCAAAATTCAATACATTATTAAAGGGTTATTTATACTTTCTAGTATATTTTTATAAAAATATACAATAAAAGTGTATTCAGAAAATATTTACAGAATTAATATATTTTTAATATTTTATTTACAAAATTAGTGTATTTGGTATCCTTTAATTTAGTTGGTGTTTTAATGGGCTGCTGATGTGACAAATCAGTTTTGTAATTATGTAATTGTTCCCGATTGTTTCTCTTCAGTGTGACAATTTGAATTGCATGTCAAACCCGAGTAGTCGTGCATTCTGTATATAGTGCAGTTGGTAACCAAACATTCATACAAAACTAACCATTTGGTCGTGGAATATTCTTCTATCGGGGAATATTTATACGACGGCGCAGCTATTTGTGGGCCCCATAAAAGAAAATGGTCGGATGAAGATAGTGACAAAATTGAGTTTTTATAATTAACGGCGTAGTTGTTACCGTTAACACTGTTAGAATACCCGGCGGTTAAAATACAGTAATACGCGTGGTTGCACAGTAGCACACGATTTTGCACAGTATTTTTGAATTATTGATCCTTACGTAAGAAGGCACTACTCAATAATTGTTATAGTAGTTACTGTTCAATATTTTATTTTATTGATTCAATAATTGCTGCGTTGATATTTTATATTATTGTTGTTTCAATAATTGTAACTGCACATTATTTTTCATTATCAGATCAATAATTCATATTATTTGAATAATATTATTAGATAGCATTATTGGTAATGTCTAGAAAATTCTGTCTAAGGAGAGGTTTGGTCATCTAATTGCGCGCCAGTAAGGATAAATCCTTATTAGAAGGCCTCATCTTTCCTGAGAACGGCCTAATTGTCATAATTGTGATTCTGTAATATTATTTGTGAATAATTAATTATTGATTTATATGATAAGAAAATATTTATTTTATGTGGATATAAATGTTGGATATATTTATTGTGGTTAAAAATAAAGAAGTTTATGTTGAGGTGCTTTATCAGTGTTTTTGTCGGAATGGAGGTATTAAAAATCAAACCAGTATTTTTGAGTTATATTGCGTGAGTTATAATTTTTAATCCGACCGTTGGATCGTTGTGATTTTTGGATATGTTATTCATATATAAGTTGAGTATATGTCCACAAATTTTGAACCGTTAAAAATGAACGTATGATTTGTTATGAATTTTAAGAGATGACTGGTTTAGAAATTGTTGAAGTTTCGGAATTTATCATTTTGGTAAAAAATTCTAGAATTGGTGGGCCCCACTTGTGGTTGGTGAAGAAATATGCTGAATTTTATTTCAAATGTAGTGGTGGCAATAGTAGCAGGTAAAGCCATCAGGTTGCAGGTTAAATCTGCTTCGGCGTGTTAATATTTTTCTATAAATAGAGGGCTAAGTTAGAATTGAAAATCACACCAGAATTCATAAATTTTCTCTCTTTCTCTCTCTATATTCTCGAGCGTATTTTGTGAGTATTTTGATAATTTGAGAGTTGCTATTCAGTGCAAGTTTCTGTCAGCACTATATCCGAAATTCAGTCAGAAGTAAGGTTATTCTGAGGTAAGGGATGTTATTTTTTTGGTAAATGATATTACTTCTTTCAATATCATTATGCCGAAATATTAGTTTGAATTTTTTTTATCAAATTTGAAACTTTTTGTGTCGGGGTTACTATTCACGTATACGGCACTATTCACGTATACGACACTATTCACGAATACGGCACTATTTATCGAAAAATAAAATTTTCTTCTTTTTATCCAAGATGACTATTATGGTTACTATCTTTGATTGTATCCATGTTTTGATCATTATTTTTGAATTCTGCTTTGAAATTGGTTATTTCGGAGTATTATTGAATTTGGATAAACTGTAATACGAATCCCTAATATTTGTTCTTTTATCTCACTGGATTCATTTTTTTAAGATATTTTTTAACATCCTCAGTCCTAAATGATGATATTACTGAATATCTTTGGCCTGTAGTGCAAAGATGAATAATTACCTGATGAATATCTTTGGCCCGTAGTGCAAAGATGAACAGGTGTTGAGATTAACATGACCAACTGAGTATTATTCTTGAATTTTACTACACAAAGTAGTATCATGTTGACAATTTGGACGTTATTGATTTCTGAATAAATTAAATTATAAATCTTTAAAATTTATCATTGAACTTGTTTAATTGAATTATTATATCATTGTCATCATTCTCATGTTTATATTCAGTTGAAAGTCATCTGTGGCCTGTAGTGCATAGATGGACTTGGTATGATTATGACCAGGGATTATTCGGTATAATCATGACCGTCATGTTACAAATGATGTGGTAAAAGTCCTCGTTGGCCCGTAGTGCATTGATGGCATTGATGGATAATTTTTGATATGATTATGGTCATGTATTCTCTTCGGCTAAGGGTGCAAAGATGAATTGTTTTATGGCATGATCATGACCGTTGATGAAAACACGATTATCTTTGGCCCGTAGCGCAGAGATGATTCGATGATGTGGAATATTTATTAAGCTGAATCTCAGCAATAAAATTGATGATAAATCTTTTAAATCGTAGAAGATAGTAGGTTTTATGCTCTACTTGACTCTTCTAATGGATTATTTTTTTTCCGCTGCAGTTGTTGATCTAAAACTTGCTGTCTATTATATTTTATCAGATTTTTTCCTGTTGAAGACTAATGATAATTTGTTGTACATTATCTTAGTCATAATATTTCTTACTGGGCTAGTTGAGCTCACCCTTTCTTTCACTATTCTCTTCAAGAAACGAGAATATAGCTGGGACTAGTCGGCAAATGGATTGACGGTCCAGATAGTTGCATTAGTAGTCCTCACTATTCTGTGAAATAGTGTGATAATTGTAATGAGGACTGTAAGACCCCAACTTTTATAAATAAAGATAAATTTTCTATAATTATCATTTTTGAATATTATGGAGTTAATTTGATATAATGTTATAGTTGTGGGCAATATTTATAAATTTTGCAAAGTACGCAAGTTGTTATATAATATTCGATTGGTCGGAGAATATTCGTTTTAACAGGGAATATTCGTACAACGGCACAATCATTGGTGGACCCCACAACGAAATTATTGTCGGATTGAGAAAACGACAAAAATATTTTATTAAAAATAACGGCGAAAGTTTTACCATTGATACTGTTGAATTACTCGGTAGTAAAAGTACAGTAATACGTGTGGTTGCATAGTAGCACACAGTATTGATTATTAATGCTTATGTGAGAAGTCACTCAGTTTGATTCAATTATTGTCAGTTAATAATATGAATTATTTAGCGATAATGAAGTTTTGTTTTATTCGTATTATTAACGTAATAAAACAGAAACATCTTTTTATATAAAACAGAATACTTTATTAAAGTTATTCTTTAAATATAATATATTATATTTTATTTAAAAGATTTTTCTTTAAATATGGATCGTCAGATTAAAGTAATCAATCTGGACCGTTCATGGATTAGTTACTATGCAGTCCATTCTTCTATAAATAGCAGCTCATTCCTTCATTATTTCTTACGAATTCACTGAACTCTAGAGAGAGAAACTATAGAGAGAGAGAAGAAAAGTATTCTGCTACTTAACTACTTTCTTATTTCAGTTCTTTTTTAAAACGGTAAGGGGACTGTTGTTATTCAATTTCTTATTATTCTGTTGGAATAACCTGTATACTCGGTCTACCCTATACTTGGTGACATTCTTTTGTTATTCTGTTGGAACATCCTGTCTGTGTGTTTTACACCGGACCTGGTTCCATTTTTATTATTATTCTGTTGGAACATCCTGTCTGTGTGTTTTACACCGGACCTGGTTCCGTTTTTATTATTATTCTGTTGGAACATCCTATCTATGTGTTTTACACCGGACCTGGTTCCGTCTTGTTATTATTCTGTTGGAACATCATGTCTGCGCGTTTACGCCGGACCTGGTTCCATTATTTATTATTCTGTCGGAATATCCTGTCTGTGCGTTTACGCCGGACCTGGTTCCATTATTTATTATTCTGTTAGAATAACCTGTCTGTGCGGTCTATCGCATGCCGGGTGATTTCTTTTGTTATTCTATTCTTTATTATACTCAGTTGGTTAAGTTTTAACTTCTATACTCCATGAAATTAGTGGAATATCCTTGATAATTGCGTTTCATCCAGTATCTTTTCATGACAATATTATTCTAAGTATTCTTGAATTTTACTCCACAAAGCAGTATCATGTTGACAATTTGGACGTTGTTAATTCTTGGATAAATTAATTCTTGAACTTGTTTTATTGAATTCTTATATCATCCTCATCATCCTCATGTTTATAAAATGTTGAAAGTCATCTATGGCATGTAATGCATAGATGGACTTGGTATGATTATAACCAGGGATTATTCGGTGTAATCATGACCGTAATGTTACAAATGATGTGGTAAAAGTCTTCATTGGCCCGTAGTGCATTGATGGACAGATGTTGGCATGATCATGACCATTAATGAATACACGAATATCCTTGGCCGTAGTGCAGGGGTGATTCGATGATGTGGATTATTTTATTAAGCTGAGTCCCAGCGATAACAGTGTTGAAAAACCTTTTAAATCATAGAAGATAGTAGATTTTATTCTCTACTTGACTCTTTTAATGGATTGCTTGTTCCGCTGCAGTTAAACTTGATGTTCGTTATATTTTATCAGTTTAACACTGTTGAAGGCTAATGATAATTTATTCTGCATTATCTTAGTCATAGTATTTTTTACTGGGCTAGTTGAGCTCACCCTTTCTTTCACTGTTCTCTTCAGGAAATGAGAATATAGCTGGGACGAGTCGGGAAACGGAGTGATGGACCAGATGATAGTATTAGTAGTCTTCACTATTCTATTAAATAGTGTGACAATAATTGTAATGAGTACTCCTTTTGAGTTTGTATAGTCTCTAGTAGACAATAATTGTATTCAAACTCACAGTTATGTTTTGTCGTATTGCACACGACAGTTGTATTAGTAAAGTTGTATTTGTATTCTGTACCATGTATCTGACGACCCAAGATGGGTGATGTATACCTAATTTTGGGGGCGTCACAGTTGGTATCAGAGCTTAGGGATATGATCCCTGGCTAAGATGTGAGAATAGAACTAGGAGGGGAGAGACGGAGAATTCCTTCGCTAGTATGACCTACCTAAGTTTATTTACATGGTATTTAATTGGTCGGTCATAATGTAAGGATAATATATGACATATCAATTAACTTTTGTTTTGTGGCAGTATCTGAAAATGGCATCTGAGAATGTTGAGAATAGCAATGGAGCACAGGCGACTGTTGATTCACCACATATCAATAATCAGGATAATGTGCATCAGGAAGGTGACAATCCTCATGCAGACAACAACACTAACCAGATGATGAATGATGGAATGTTTAGAAGCTTTATGCAGTTCATGCAACAGCAGGCGAGAGCGGCTCCTGTCCAAAATATAGGTGAAAACACTGAAAACTCTCGGACGGTCACCGCTAAACAATTCAAGGAGCTGGGACCACCGGAGTTTAAGGGAGAGCCAAAACCACTTATAGCGAAAACATGGATAAAGTAGATCACCAAGATATTTGATCTTTTGGGATGCTCCGAGGAGCAAAAGGTTCACTTTGCCGCCTTTATGTTGCGAGGAGAGGCAGATTACTGGTGGGAATCGATTAAGCGTACTCAACCTGCCGCACTGAAGATGTCTTGGGAGAAGTTCCAAGAGCTGTTCAATGACAAATACTTTCCCGAAAGTGTTCGTCACATGAAGGAGGTGGAGTTCATCAAATTAGAGCAGAATAATATGACCGTGTCGCAGTATGAGGCTAAATTTGCTGAGTTGTCCCGGTTTGCGTCCCACTTGGTGGATAATGAAGAGCGAATGACGAGAATGTTTTTGCGAGGTTTGAAACCTGAGATACGTCAACATCTTATTTCTCATAAACTGTGTTTGTATTCAGATGTTGTGAATAGGGCTCAGTTAGTGGAGCGCGATAACGAGTCAACGCAACCAAAGGAGAGCAGTCGGCAAAATGATAATACCAGTGAGAGCAGTCATCGAAGCGGTGACAACAGCGTGGAGGGAATCAACAGGCCAGAAATGGTAACCACTTCGGTGGTAATCAGGGCCAAAATAATAAGAATGGTCATTTCAAGAAGAGGAGATTCAACAATGATGGAAAGACGTCAGCACCAGCACCCGTTGTTAAGGAAGGAGAACGACCGCCTATCATATGTTTCAAATGCGGAGGGGAGGGACACATCAGTCCAAACTGCGCGATGCCGTCTAAAGGATGTTATAATTATGGAAGAGAAGGTCATTTAGCTCGATTTTGTTTTTTACCATAAACAAGTTCAGCCAAGATGGAGACACCAAAGGCCGTCCCAGAAAAGTCAAAATCGGTAGTGCAAGGGAAAGCGTTTGTTGTGACCTCCCAGAAAGCAAGGAACCCGAATGAGGTCATCACGGGTAAGCTTATCATAAACTCTAACGAAGTCTATACTTTATTTGATACCGGTTCTACCCATTCTTTTATTTCTCCTACTTGCGCTCATCGATTAAATTTGACTCCGGAGAAATTAGACTTTGACTTATCTGTTGAAACTCCATTAGGAGAAACCTTCATTACATCCACGGTTTATAAGTCTAGTTTGATTCAAGTTGGTACCCACACATTACCTGTCGATCTTATTTCATTAAAAATACTTGCATTTGACGTGATTCTAGGGATTGATTGGTTAACTACTCATCATGCAAAAATTGATTGTTTTCGTAAGGTTGTTAGCTTTCATATTCCTAATCGACCTATTATGCGAATTCAAGCAACCAAACCATTAAAATCAATCGATGTCATCTCAAGCCATAAAGCTATTCGTTTATTGAAAAACGGATGGCAAGCTTTCTTAGCCCATGTCATGGATCTAAACAAAAATACGTCAGTTTTGAATGATATTTCTATTGTTAATAAATTCCTTGACGTATTCCCTGAAGAACCTTCTGGCCTACCCCCAGAGCGTGAAATTAAATTTTGTATCAACCTTGAACCCGGTACAAAACCCATTTCCAAAGCCCCATATCGAATGACTCCTATTGAACTTCAGGAGTTAAAGATCCAACTGCAGAAATTGTTAGACATTGGCTTTATTCGTCCTAGTACTTCTCCTTGGGGTGCTCCTGTGCTATTCGTGAAGAAGAAAGATGGAAGTATGCGACTTTGTATTGATTATCGGGAGTTGAATCATGTCACCATCAAAAATAGGTACCCATTGCCACGTATTGATGACCTGTTTGACTAGTTGCAAGGAGCACAATTCTTTTCAAAGATCGATCTTCGTTCTGGATATCATCAGTTGAAGGTTAGAACTGATGATATTCCAAAGACGGCTTTCAAAACTCGGTACGGGCATTATGAATTCCTAGTCATGTCCTTTGGATTGACTAATGCTCCTACTGCCTTCAAGGATATGATGAACCTGGTATTCAAAGAATATTTGGATCACTTTGTGGTCATCTTTATTGATGACATCCTTATTTATTCCAAAAGTCGTGAAGATCATGAGCAACACTTGAGGCTGGTACTCCAAAAGCTTCGTGAATACAAGCTTTATACCAAGTTGAAGAAATGCGAGTTCTGGCTGGAGGAGGTAGCATTCCTTAGGCACGTAGTATCAAGTCGTGAAATATCTGTTGACCCGGCAAAGATTGAAGCTATTCAAAGCTGGGAGCAACCTAAATTAGTGACCGAAGTACGTAGCTTTCTTGGTTTAACTGTTATTATCGGAGATTCGTGGAAGGATTTTCTCGAATCGCTACTCCATTAACTCAGCTGACTCGGAAAGATACAAAGTTCGGTTGGAGCGAAGAATGTGAGAAGAGTTTTCGAGAACTCAAGAGGAGACTCATTTCAGCACCTGTTCTAACAATACCATCTAGCTCGGAGGGATTTATCATCTACAGTGATGCTTCGAGCAAAGGGTTGGGATGCGTTCTCATGCAACATGGAAAAGTCATAGCCTACGCATCAAGACAACTCAAGAAATATGAGAGGAATTATCCTACTCATGATCTAGAGTTGGCAGTTGTTGTCTTTGCACTTAAAATTTGGAGGCATTACTTGTATGGGGGGAAGGTGGAGATCTTTACGGATCATAAAAGCCTCAAATATTTCTTCACTCAAAAGGAACTCAACATGCGACAACGACGTTGGCTTGAACTGTTGAAAGATTATGATCATACCATTCAATACCATCCTAGAAAAGCGAACGTGGTAGCTGACGCATTGAATAGAAGATCATATGCAAGTACGAGTACGATATTGTCAACACAAAGGCCCATTTTGTGTGACTTGCAAAGGATGGAGATAGAGTTAAAGACTTCAGGGACCCATGTGATGATGGCGAATATACGAGTAGAACCAACTTTAATCGATAAAGTTAAAGCTGCTCAAGCTACAGACCTGGAGCTGATGTGTAAGACCCCAAATTATTAATAAATAAAATTTAATTTCCTCTATTTATTATTCTGAAATAGTAAGGGTTGATTTGATTAATGTGGTTAGTTATGGGTAAAATGCGCAAATATTTTAAATAAGCAAGTGGTTATAAAATATTCATTGTTGTCGGAGAATATTTGCTTGGTCGTGGAATATTCTTACTGTTGGAGAATATTCGTACGACGGCGCAGTCTTTTGTGGGCCCCATAACGGAAAGCGATCTGATGAAGAAAACGACAAAAATAAGTTGTTTATAAATAACGGCATAGTTGTTACCGTTAATACTGTTGGAATACCCGGTGGTTAAAACACAGTAATACGCGTTGTTGCACAGTAGCACACGGTATTGCACCAATTATTGATTCTTACGTAAGAAGGCACTACTCAATAATTGTTACAGTAATTATTGTTCAATATTATATTTTATTGATTCAATAATTGCTGCGTTGATATTTTATATTACTGTTGTTTTAATAATTGTCACTACGCAGTATTTTCCATTATCGGAGCAATAATTTATATTATCTGAATAATATTATTAGATAACATTATTGACAATGTCTAGAAAGTTCTGTCTAAGGAGAGGTTTGGTCATCTAATTGCGCGCCAGTAAGGAGAGATCCTTATTGGAAAGCCCCCTCTTTCCTGGGAACGGCCTGGTTGCCAGTACTGTGATTCTGTAATATTATTTGTGTATAATTAATTATTAATTTATATATTGATTTTATGTGGATATAGATGGAGAAAATTTTTAATGTGACAATTGTTGAAAATTAATATTTTATCTTTTTCTGATAAAATAATTCATTTAAATATATTATTTTAATAATATATTAATGGTGATATTTTTACAATAAATGTGGGATATATGAATAAATGAGGAGGAAAAGTATTTTTGTTGGATTAAATATTTAACACATGTTTTGTGTGTTGGTGGACACAATTCTTGACCGAAAATTTATTATTGACTGAAAAATCGCCCGTTTATGGATTTCGGTCAATTTCTGTTTCGAATTTGGAAAAACTTTCTTCTGCAAAGTTGTAGAGAATTGAATTTTCTATAAAAACTCGCGAGATTCGAATTTTCTGATCAAAGGACTATTTATTATGAATTATTGAAGTTCCGAAATTCTGAAATAATTGATTTTTGGAAGTTTTAATTATTTTTATTTAGAAAAACGTTTTTTTGTATTTTGTGGACATCATTAACATGTGTTATGGCTAAATTCAGATGGTCAAGGTGGGCTAAGGAAAATTTGTTAAATATATTATTATTATATTCAATTTTCTACTTTGGTGTTCTAAGCAATTTCCTATAAATAGGTGCTTAGGTTAGAATTGAAAATCACACCAGAAACTGAAGTTTCTCTCTCTTTCTCTCTCTATATCGAGCGTATTCTTGTGAGTATTTGATACTTTGAGTATTTCTACACGGTGTAAGTATCCTTCAGCACTATATCTAGTATTCCAGTCAGAAGTACCGTATTTCCGAGGTAAGGGATGTTATTTCTTCTTAAATGATATTATTTTCTTCAATATCATTATGCCGAAGTATTGATCTGAACTTTTTATCAAATTTGGAACTTTTCATGTCGGGGTTACTATTCATGAGTTACTATTCACGAGTTACTATTCACCGAAAAATAAAATTTTCTTCTTTTCGTCCAAAATATCTATTCTAGATACTAGTTTTGATTGTATCTATGTTTTGATCATTCTTGAATTTTACTCCACTATGATTATTTATGAGGTATTTTTGGACATGGAATAGCTAAAATACGAATCCTTAATATTTATTATTTTGTTTCACTGGATTCGTTTCCTTAAAAATATTTTTCATCATCCTCAGTCCTAAATGATGATGTTACTGAATATCTTTGGCCTGTAGTGCAAAGATTAATGATTTCTGATGAATATCTTTGGCCCGTAGTGCAAAGATGAACAGGTGTTGAGATGAACATGATCGACTGGTGATACAAATGAATATCTTTGGCCTGTAGTGCAAAGATGAATATTTGATTAAAGATGGTAATTGATTGTTGTTACAGGGATAAAATATTGATGATGGACTTTTAAATCTTAGAAGATAGTAGAACTCATTCTCTACTTGACTCTTCTAATGGTTTGCTGTTTCCGCTGCAGTTATTGATTTAAAACTTGTTGTCTATTGTATTCTATTAAATTTTTCCCTGTTGAAGACTAACGATAATTTGTTGTATATTATCTTAGTCATAATATTCTTTACTGGGCTAGTTGAGCTCACCCTTTTCCTTGTTGTTCCATTTTCTTCTCAGGAGGCGAGAATGTAGCGAATACTAGTCGGGGTGTGGAATGATGGTTCAAGACAGTTGTTTTAGTAGTCCTCACTATTTTGTAAAATAGTGTATCAATAAGTATAATGAGTTCTTAATTGAGTATGAATACTGTCTAGATGACAATATTTGTATTTAAACTCATAGTATATGTGTTGTCGTATTTTGCACGACAAATGTATTAATAAAGTTGTAGTTGTTTCTGTACCATGTATTTATCGACTCAGAATGGGTTGGGTGGAATGGACCTGTTTTGGGGGCGTCACAGTTGGTATCAGAGCTTAGGGATATGATCTCTGGAGGAGATCGGGGAATAGAACTAGGAGGGGAGAGACGAGTAAATCCTTCGCTAGTGTGTCCTACCTAAGCTTATTTGTTGGTCGGTCATAATATAGGGGTATTATGTGATTTGTTAATTTGTTAAATTAATCCTTGTTTATGGCAGTATTTGAGAATGTCGATTGAGAATGTTAACAGTGGAGTAAATGAGACCGTGGAGACACCTTTGCTCACCAACGAGGAGAACGTGCAACAGGCTGGCAATATTCCTCCTGTAAACAACACCACTAAGCAGACGATGAACAACGGGATGTTTAGGAGTTTTTTTCAGTTCATGCAAAACCAAACGAGGGAGACTCGTGTACAAAATACGTGTAGAAATGATAGCAACGCGCGGCTTGTCACGGCCAAGCAGTTCAAGGAGTTAGGACCACCAGAATTCTGGGAAAAGCCGGATCCGATTAAGGCAGAGACTTGGGTCAAGCAAATTACCAAGATATTTGATGTCTTGGGATGCACGGAGGAACATAAGGTTCCATTCGCCACCTTTATGTTCCGTGGCGAGGCAGACTACTGGTGGGAGTCTGTGAAACGGACCCAGCCTGCCGCACTCAGCATGTCTTGGGAGACATTTCAGAAACTATTCAATGACAAGTACTTTCCTGAAAGTATTCGTCTTATGAAGGAGGTAGAGTTTATTAGACTGGAGCAGAATAACATGACGGTGTCCCAGTACGAGACGAAATTTGCAGAGTTGTCCAGGTTTGCACCTCATTTGGTAGAGAATGAGGAACGTATGACGCGGATGTTTCTGAGAGGTTTGAAACCCGGCATACGTCAATATCTCATTTCTCATAAATTTTCTCTCTATTCAGATGTTGTCAACAGGGCTCAATTATTAGAGCGAGATAGCGAGTATGGTCAATCGAGGGACCACAACCAGGATTATACCGGTGACAGCAGTCATCAGAACAACGATAACCAGTGGAGAAAGAAGAATACGGACAAGAACGACAACCACTCTGGTGGTAATCCTGGCCATGAATATAGAAGAAGCGAGTTGGGAGGAGATTTTAAAAAGAGGAGATTCAACGATGACAATGTGAAGACGTCAGCACCAGCAGTAACTGGTTCCAAGGGAGGAGAACGACCACCGGTTATATGCTATAAGTGCGGAAATGAAGGACATATCAGCCCAAACTGTCCACAACAGTTTAAGGTATGTTATAATTGTGGAAAGGAAGGACATATCGCTCGAGATTGCACTGTAGCGAAACCAAGTCCAACGGGGGTGGTGACTCAAAAAGTTGTTCCAAAAAAGTCAAAGTCAACGGTTCCTGGAAGAGCGTTTTTCATGACTGGTCAGAATACGAGGAACCCGAACGAAATTAGCACGAGTTAGTTAATTATAAATTTTTGCGAAGTCTATACCTTATTAGATACCGGTTCTACCTATTCATTTATCTCTCCTGCTTATACTCAACGTTTAAAATTGACTCCGGAGAAAATTAGACTTTGACTTATCTGTTGAAACTTCGTTAGGAGAAACTTTCGTTACATCCACTGTTTATAAATCTTGTTGACACCATCACATTACCTGTTGACCTTATCTCTTTAAAGATACTTGCTTTTGATGTGATTTTAAGGTTAAATACTCATCATGCTAAAATTGATTGCTTTTGTAAGGTTGTTAGTTTTCATATTCCTAGGCAACCTGTTATTCAAATTCAAGCAACCAAACCATTTGAAGTCAAACACTTTCATATCAAGTCATAAAGCCATTTGTTTATTGAAAAACGAATGTCAAGCTTTCTTAGCCATGTCATGGACTTGAACAAAAATACGTCAGATTTGAGTGATATTTCTGTTGTTTGTTTCCTGACGTATTTCTTAAAGAATTTCTTGGCTTACTCCCAGAGCGTGATATTAAATTTTGTATCGACCTTGAACCCGGTACAAAACTCACTTCTAAAATCTCATATCGAATGGCTCCTATTGAACTTCAGGAGTTAAAAACCTAACTGTAGAAGTTTGTACCCGAGCCTCTATCTGGTGACTTCCTTTGTGGAATGCACTGAAGTCAGACTCTCCGTAGGGGATGCTATATTCGTATGGTAGTAAACTGATAGGTGCCATTGTGACGTGCTATCCAAGATTGGGATATGAGTCACAGTTGAGAGCAACCTAAGTCAGTAATCGAAATACGTAGCTTTCTAGGATTAGCTGGTTATTATCAGAGATTCGTGTAAGAATTTTCTCGAATTGCTACTCCATTAACTCAGCTGACTCGAAAAGATACAAACTTCGAATGGACCGAGGAATGCGAGAAGAGCTTCCAAGAATTCAAAATGCGACACCGACGTTGGCTCGAGCTGTTGAAAGATTTCGATCATACCATCCAATACCATCCTAGAAAAGTAAACGTGGTAGCTGACGCATTGATCGTATGCGAGTACGAGTGCGATATTGTTGAACACAAAGACCTATTTTGTATAATTTATAAATAATAGAGATAGAGTTAATGACTCTAGGGACCCACGTGATGATATACGAGTAAAATCGATTTTAATCGATAACGTTAAAGCCACTCAAGCTATAGACCTGGAGCTGATGAATATAAAGAAGAAGGTGCAAGAATGTGTTATTCTAGAAGTAAGAGTCGATGAAGAGAAGAAAGCTCAAGCCTTCAATTTATTTGAAATCCTCGATCGAGTAGGAACTGTGGCCTATAGACTCGCCTTAACGCTAAGTATGTCACGTGTTCATAACGTTATTTACGTATCGATGTTACGTAAATATGTGGACGACCCGAACCACGTTATTGAGTTAGAACCAAACGAGATAGCTGAAGACTTAACGTACGAAGAGGTACCTGTCAAGATCTTGGATAGGAAGGAGCATGTCCTACGCACGAAGGTCTTACCACAAGTTAAAGTTTTGTGGAGAAACCATGCTATTGAGGAAATGACCTGGGAGTTGGAAACGGAAATGAAAGCGAGGTATCCTCATCTTTTCGAAACACCAGGTACGTATGTCAATTTCGAGGACGAAATTTCATAAGGAGGGGAGGTTGTAAGACCCCAAATTATTAATAAATAAAATTTAATTTCCTCTATTTATTATTCTGAAATAGTAAGGGTTGATTTGATTAATGTGGTTAGTTATGGGTAAAATGCGCAAATATTTTAAATAAGCAAGTGGTTATAAAATATTCATTGTTGTCGGAGAATATTTGCTTGGTCGTGGAATATTCTTACTGTTGGAGAATATTCGTACGACGGCGCAGTCTTTTGTGGGCCCCATAACGAAAAGCGATTGGATGAAGAAAACGACAAAAACAAGTTGTTTATAAATAATGGCATAGTTGTTACCGTTAATACTGTTGGAATACCCGGTGGTTAAAACACAGTAATACGCGTTGTTGCACAGTAGCACACGGTATTGCACCAATTATTGATTCTTACGTAAGAAGGCACTACTCAATAATTGTTACAGTAATTATTATTCAATATTGTATTTTATTGATTCAATAATTGCTGCGTTGATATTTTATATTACTGTTGTTTTAATAATTGTCACTACGCAGTATTTTCTATTATCGGAGCAATAATTTATATTATCTGAATAATATTATTAGATAACATTATTGACAATGTCTAGAAAGTTCTGTCTAAGGAGAGGTTTGGTCATCTAATTGCGCGCCAGTAAGGAGAGATCCTTATTGGAAAGCCCCCTCTTTCCTGGGAACGGCCTGGTTGCCAGTACTGTGATTCTGTAATATTATTTGTGTATAATTAATTATTGATTTATATATTGATTTTATGTGGATATAGATGGAGAAAATTTTTAATGTGACAATTGTTGAAAATTAATATTTTATCTTTTTCTGATAAAATAATTCATTTAAATATATTATTTTAATAATATATTAATGGTGATATTTTTACAATAAATGTGGGATATATGAATAAATGAGGAGGAAAAGTATTTTTGTTGGATTAAATGTTTAACACATGTTTTGTGTGTTGGTGGACACAATTCTTGACCGAAAATTTACTATTGACTGAAAAATCGCCCGTTTGTGGATTTCGGTCAATTTCTGTTTCGAATTTGGAAAAACTTTCTTCTGTAAAGTTGTAGAGAATTGAATTTTCTATAAAAACTCGCGAGATTCGAATTTTCTGATCAAAGGGCTATTTATTATGAATTATTGAAGTTCCGAAATTCCGAAATAATTAATTTTTGGAAGTTTTAATTATTTTTGTTTAGAAAAACGTTTTTTTGTATTTTGTGGACATCATTAACATGTGTTATGGCTAAATTCAGATGGTCAAGGTGGGCTAAGGAAAATTTGTTAAATATATTATTATTATATTCAATTTTCTACTTTGGTGTTTTAAGCAATTTCCTATAAATAGGTGCTTAGGTTAGAATTGAAAATCACACCAGAAAATGAAGTTTCTCTCTCTTTCTCTCTCTATATCGAGCGTATTCTTGTGAGTATTTGATACTTTGAGTGTTGCTATACGGTGCAAGTATCTTTCAGCACTATATCTAGTATTCCAGTCAGAAGTACCGTATTTGCGAGGTAAGGGATGTTATTTCTTCTTTAATGATATTATTTTCTTCAATATCATTATGCCGAAGTATTGATCTGAACTTTTTATCAAATTTGGAACTTTTCATGTCGGGGTTACTATTCATGAGTTACTATTCACGAGTTACTATTCACGAGTTACTATTCACCGAAAAATAAAATTTTCTTCTTTTCGTCCAAAATATCTATTCTGGATACTAGCTTTGATTGTATCTATGTTTTGATCATTCTTGAATTTTACTCCACTATGATTATTTATGAGGTATTTTTGGACATGGAATAGCTAAAATACGAATCCTTAATATTTATTATTTTGTTTCACTGGATTCGTTTCCTTAAAAATATTTTTCATCATCCTCAGTCCTAAATGATGATGTTACTGAATATCTTTGGCCTGTAGTGCAAAGATTAATGATTTTTGATGAATATCTTTGGCCCGTAGTGCAAAGATGAACAGGTGTTGAGATGAGCATGATCGACTGGTGATACAAATGAATATCTTTGGCCTGTAATGCAAAGATGAATATTTGATTAAAGATGGTAATTGATTGTTGTTACAGGGATAAAATATTGATGATGGACTTTTAAATCTTAGAAGATAGTAGAACTCATTCTCTACTTGACTCTTCTAATGGTTTACTGTTTCCGCTGCAGTTATTGATTTAAAACTTGTTGTCTATTGTATTCTATTAAATTTTTCCCTGTTGAAGACTAATGATAATTTGTTGTATATTATCTTAGTCATAATATTCTTTACTGGGCTAGTTGAGCTCACCCTTTTCCTTGTTGTTCCATTTTCTTCTCAGGAGGCGAGAATGTAGCGAGTACTAGTCGGGGTGTGGAATGATGGTTCAAGACAGTTGTTTTAGTAGTCCTCACTATTTTGTAAAATAGTGTATCAATAAGTATAATGAGTTCTTAATTGAGTATGAATACTGTCTAGATGACAATATTTGTATTTAAACTCATAGTATATGTGTTGTCGTATTTTGCACGACAAATGTATTAATAAAGTTGTAGTTGTTTCTGTACCATGTATTTGTCGACTCAGAATGGGTTGGGTGGAATGGACCTGTTTTGGGGGCGTCACATGATGCGTATGAGGAAGAAAGTGCAAGAAGGTGCTATGCCGGAAGCAAGAATCGATGAAAAAAGAATACTTCGAGTCAACTCCAGACTTTGTGTTCCTAACAACCCTGATTTAAAGTATGAAATCATGATAGAGGCGCACAACACACCGTTTGCAATCCATCCTGGAAGTACCAAAATGTATCATGATCTTCGTCATACATTTTGGTGGAGCAATATGAAGAGAGAGATAGCGCTGTTTATCTCAAGGTGTCTAACTTGTCAACGAGTCAAAGCGGAGCATCAAGTACCAAAAGGTCCATTGCAACCACTTAAAATTCCAGAATGGAAGTAGGAGCACATTACCATGGATTTCGTTACCGGTCTTCCTAAGGTTTCTCAAGGTATAGATGCGATTTGGGTCATTGTTGATAGATTGACCAAGTCTGCTCATTTCTTACCGATATGAGAAACTTATACACTTGAACGTCTTGCTCGTATGTACATAAACGAGATTGTAAGACAGCATGGTATGCCACTATCCATAGTTTCTGATCGAGACCCAAGATTTACTTCACGATTTTGGGTTAGTTTACAAAAAGCTATGGGCACGGATTTACGATTTAGTTCGGCATATCATCCTCAGACGGACGGACAATCAGAGAGGACTATTCAAACTCTAGAAGATTTATTAAGACTCTGTGTCCTTGACTTCAAGGGAAGTTGGGACAAGTTTTTACCATTGATGGAGTTTTCCTACAACAACAGTTATCAAGCAGGTATTGGTATGGCTCCATTCGAACAATTGTATGTAAGAAAATGTCGTTCTCCAGTATGTTGGGATGAGGTGGGTGAAGCAACGTTGTTGGGACCTAAGTTGGTACGTATGACTAAAGAAAATATTCAAACGATCCGACAACGTATAAAAACCTCACAAGATCGACAAAAGAGTTATGCTGATCTTCATCGAAAGGACGTGGAATTTGATATAGGAGATCATGTGTTCTTACGTATTACTCCATGGAAAGGAGTTACGAGATTTGGAAAGAGAGGAAAGCTCAATCCTCGATTCATCGGTCCATTTTTAATCCTCGATCGAGTTGGAACTGTGGCTTATAGACTCGCTTTACCGCCAAGTATGTCTCGTGTTCATAACGTTTTTCACATATCCATGTTACGTAAATATGTGGAAGACCCAAACCACATTATTGAGTTAGAACCGGACGAAATAGTAGAAGATTTGACGTATGAAGAAGTTCATGTTCAAATCTTGGATAAGAAGGAACATATTCTACGCTCCAAGGTTATAAGTCAAGTCAAAGTTTTGTGGAGAAACCACGATGTTGAGGAAATGACTTGGGAGTTAGAATCTGAAATGAAATCAAGGTATCCTTACCTCTTCGACATACCAGGTACGTACCCTAATTTCGAGGGCGAAATTTCATAAGAAGGGGAGGTTGTAAGACCCCAACTTTTATAAATAAAGATGAATTTTCTATAAATATCATTTTGAATATTATGGAGTTAATTTGATATAATGTTATAGTTGTGGGTAATATTTATAAATTTTGCAAAGTACGCAAGTTGTTATATAATATTCGATTGGTCGGGGAATATTCGTTTTAACAGGGAATATTCGTACAACGGCACAATCATTGGTGGACCCCACAACGGAATTATTGTCGGATTGAGAAAACGACAAAAATATTTTATTAAAAATAACGGCGGAAGTTTTACCATTGATACTGTTGAACTACTCGGTAGTAAAAGTACAGTAATACGTGTGGTTGCATAGTAGCACACGGTATTGATTATTAATGCTTATGTGAGAAGTCACTCAGTTTGATTCAATTATTGTCAGTTAATAATATGAATTATTTAGCGATAATGACGTTTTGTTTTATTCGTATTATTAACGTAATAAAACAGAAACATCTTTTTATATAAAACAGAATACTTTATTAAAGTTATTCTATAAATAGAATATATTATATTTTATTTAAAAGATTTTTCTTTAAATATGGACCGTCAGATTAAAGTAATCAATCTGGACCGTTCATGGATTAGTTACTATGCATTCCATTTTTCTATAAATAGCAGCTCATTCCTTCATTATTTTTTAAGAATTCACTGAAATCTAGAGAGAGAAACTATAGAGAGAGAGAGAAGAAAAGTATTCTGCTACTTAACTACTTCTTTATTTTAGTTCTTCTTTAAAACGGTAAGGGGTGTTATTCTTTCTTATTCATGAAGAGAACTGTTGTTATTCCATTTCTTATTATTCTGTTGGAATAACCTGTATACGCGGTCTACCCTATACTTGGTGACATTCTTCTATTATTCTGTTGGAACATCCTGTCTGTGTGTTTTACACCGGACCTGGTTCCGTTTTATTATTATTCTGTTGGAACATCCTGTCTGTGTGTTTTACACCGGACCTGGTTTCGTTTTTATTATTATTCTGTTGAAACATCCTGTCTGTGTGTTTTACACCGGACCTGGTTCCGTCTTGTTATTATTCTGTTGGAACATCCTGTCTGTGCTTTTACGCCAGACCTGGTTCCATTATTTATTATTCTGTCGGAATATCCTGTCTGTGCGTTTACGCCGGACCTGGTTCCATTATTTATTATTCTGTTAGAATAACCTGTCTGTGCGGTCTATCGCATGCCGGGTGATTTCTTTTGTTATTCCATTCTTTATTATACTCAGTTGGTTAAGTTTTGACTTCTATACTCCATGAAATTAGTGGGAATATCCTTGATAATTGCGTTTCATCCAGTATCTTTTCATGAAAATATTCTTCTAAGTATTCTTGAATTTTACTCCACAAAGCAGTATCATGTTGACAATTTGGACGTTGTTAATTCTTGGATAAATTAATTCTTGAACTTGTTTTATTGAATTCTTATATCATTGTCATCATCCTCATGTTTATAAAATGTTGAAAGTCATCTGTGGCCTGTAGTGCATAGATGGACTTGGTATGATTATGACCAGGGATTATTCGGTATAATCATGACCGTAATGTTACAAATGATGTGGTAAAAGTCCTCATTGGCCCGTAGTGCATTGATGGACAGTTGTTGGCATGATCATGACCATTAATGAATACACGAATATCCTTGGCCGTAGTGCAGGGGTGATTCGATGATGTGGATTATTTTATTAAGCTGAGTCCCAGCGATAACAGTGTTGAAAAACCTTTTAAATCATAAAAGATAGTAGATTTTATTTCTACTTGACTCTTTTAATGGATTGCTTGTTCCGCTGCAGTTAAACTTGATGTTCGTTATATTTTATCAGTTTAACACTGTTGAAGGCTAATGATAATTTATTCTGCATTATCTTAGTCATAATATTTTTTACTGGGCTAGTTGAGCTCACCCTTTCTTTCACTGTTCTCTTCAGGAAATGAGAATAGCTGGGACGAGTCGGGGAACGGAGTGATGGACCAGATGATAGTATTAGTAGTTCTCACTATTCTATTAAATAGTGTGACAATAATTGTAATGAGGACTCCTTTTGAGTATGTATACTCTCTAGAAGACAATAATTGTATTCAAACTCACAGTTATGTTTTGTCGTATTGTACACGACAGTTGTATTAGTAAGTTGTATTTGTATTCTGTACCATGTATCTGACGACCCAAGATGGGTGATGTATACCTAATTTTGGGGGCGTCACAGTTGGTATCAGAGCTTAGGGATATGATCCCTGGCTAAGATGTGAGAATAGAACTAGGAGGGGAGAGACGGAGAATTCCTTCGCTAGTATGACCTACCTAAGTTTATTTGCATGGTATTTAATTGGTCGGTCATAATATAAGGATAATATATGACATATCAATTAACTTTTGTTTTGTGGCAGTATCTGAAAATGGCATCTGAGAATGTTGAGAATAGCAATGGAGCACAGGCGACTGTTGATTCACCACATATCAATAATCAGGATAATGTGCATCAGGAAGGTGACAATCCTCATGCAAACAACAACACTGACCAGATGATGAATGATGGAATGTTCAGAAGCTTTATGCAGTTCATGCAACAGCAGGCGAGAGCGGCTCCTGTCCAAAATATAGGTGAAAACACTGAAAACTCTCGGACGGTCACCGCTAAACAGTTCAAGGAGCTGGGACCACCGGAGTTTAAGGGAGAGCCAAAACCACTTATAGCGAAAACATGGATAAAGCAGATCACCAAGATATTTGATGTCTTGGGATGCTCCGAGGAGCAAAAGGTTCCCTTTGCCGCCTTTATGTTGCGAGGAGAGGCAGATTACTGGTGGGAATCGATTAAGCGTACTCAACCTGCCGCACTGAAGATGTCTTGGGAGAAGTTCCAAGAGCTGTTCAATGACAAATACTTTCCCGAAAGTGTTCGTCACATGAAGGAGGTGGAGTTCATCAAATTAGAGCAGAATAATATGACCGTGTCGCAGTATGAGGCTAAATTTGCTGAGTTGTCCCGGTTTGCGTCCCACTTGGTGGATAATGAAGAGCGAATGACGCGAATGTTTTTGCGAGGTTTGAAACCTGAGATACGTCAACATCTTATTTCTCATAAACTGTGTTTGTATTCAGATGTTGTGAATAGGGCTCAGTTAGTGGAGCGCGATAACGAGTCAACGCAACCAAAAGAGAGCAGTCGGCAAAATGATAATACCAGTGAGAGCAGTCATCGAAGCGGTGACAACAAGCGTGGAGGGAATCAACAGGCCAGAAATGGTAACCACTTCGGTGGTAATCAGGGCCAAAATAATAAGAATGGTCATTTCAAGAAGAGGAGATTCAACAATGATGGAAAGACGTCAGCACCAGCACCCATTGTTAAGGAAGGAGAACGACCACCTATCATATGTTTCAAATGCGGAGGGGAGGGGCACATCAGTCCAAACTGCGCGATGCCGTCTAAAGCATGTTATAATTGTGGAAGAGAAGGTCATTTAGCTCGATTTTGTCGTTTACCAAAAACAAGTTCAGCCAAGATGGAGACACCAAAGGCCGTCCCAGAAAAGTCAAAACCGGTAGTGCAAGGGAGAGCGTTTGTTGTGACCTCCCAGAAAGCAAGGAACCCGAATGAGGTCATCACGGGTAAGCTTATCATAAACTCTAACGAAGTCTATACTTTATTTGATACCGGTTCTACCCATTCTTTTATTTCTCCTACTTGCGCTCATCGATTAAATTTGACTCCGGAGAAATTAGACTTTGACTTATCTGTTGAAACTCCATTGGGAGAAACCTTCATTACATCCACGGTTTATAAGTCTTGTTTGGTTCAAGTTGGTACCCACACATTACCTGTCGATCTTATTTCATTAAAAATACTTGCATTTGACGTGATTCTAGGGATTGATTGGTTAACTACTCATCATGCAAAAATTGATTGTTTTCGTAAGGTTGTTAGCTTTCATATTCCTAATCGACCTATTATGCGAATTCAAGCAACCAAACCATTAAAATCAATCGCTGTCATCTCAAGCCATAAAGCTATTCGTTTATTGAAAAACGGATGTCAAGCTTTCTTAGCTCATGTCACGGATCTAAACAAAAATACGTCAGTTTTGAATGATATTTCTATTGTTAATAAATTCCCTGACGTATTCCCTGAAGAACTTCCTGGCCTACCCCCAGAGCGTGAAATTGAATTTTGTATCGACCTTGAACCCGGTACAAAACCCATTTCCAAAGCCCCATATCGAATGGCTCCTATTGAACTTCAGGAGTTAAAGATCCAACTGCAGGAATTGTTAGACATTGGCTTTATTCGTCCTAGTACTTCTCCTTGGGGTGCTCCTGTGCTATTCGTGAAGAAGAAAGATGGAAGTATGCGACTTTGTATTGATTATCGGGAGTTGAATCATGTCACCATCAAAAACAGGTACCCATTGCCACGTATTGATGACCTGTTTGACCAGTTGCAAGGAGCACAATTCTTTTCAAAGATCGATCTTCGTTCTGGATATCATCAGCTGAAGGTTAGAACTGAGGATATTCCAAAGACGGCTTTCAGAACTCGGTACGGGCATTATGAATTCCTAGTCATGTCCTTTGGATTGACTAATGCTCCTGCTGCCTTCATGGATATGATGAACCGGGTATTCAAGGAATATTTGGATCACTTTGTGGTCGTCTTTATTGATGACATCCTTATTTATTCCAAAAGCCGTGAAGATCATGAGCAACACTTGAGGCTGGTACTCCAAAAGCTTCGTGAATACAAGCTTTATGCCAAGTTGAAGAAATGCGAGTTCTGGCTGGAGGAGGTAGCATTCCTTGGGCACGTAGTATCAAGTCGTGGAATATCTGTTGACCCGGCAAAGATTGAAGCTATTCAAAGCTGGGAGCAACCTAAATCAGTGACCGAAGTACGTAGCTTTCTTGGTTTAGCTGGTTATTATCGGAGATTCGTGGAAGGATTTTCTCGAATCGCTACTCCATTAACTCAGCTGACTCGGAAAGATACAAAGTTCGGTTGGAGCGAAGAATGTGAGAAGAGTTTTCAAGAACTCAAGAGGAGACTCATTTCAGCACCTGTTCTAACAATACCATCTGGCTCGGAGGGATTTGTCATCTACAGTGATGCTTCGAGCAAAGGGTTGGGATGCGTTCTCATGCAACATGGAAAAGTCATAGCCTATGCATCAAGACAACTCAAGGAATATGAGAGGAATTATCCTACTCATGATCTAGAGTTGGCAGCTGTTGTCTTTGCACTTAAAATTTGGAGGCATTACTTGTATGGGGGAAGGTGGAGATCTTTACGGATCATAAAAGCCTCAAATATTTCTTCACTCAAAAGGAACTCAACATGCGACAACGACGTTGGCTTGAACTGTTGAAAGATTATGATCATACCATTCAATACCATCCTGGAAAAGCGAACGTGGTAGCTGACGCATTGAGTAGAAGATCATATGCAAGTACGAGTGCGATATTGTCAACACAAAGGCCCATTTTGTGTGACTTGCAAAGGATGGAGATAGAGTTAAAGACTCCAGGGACCCATGTGATGATGGCGAATATACGAGTAGAACCAACTTTAATCGATAAAGTTAAAGCTGCTCAAGCTACAGACCTGGAGCTGATGCGTATGAGGAAGAAAGTGCAAGAAGGTGCTATGCCGGAAGCAAGAATCGATGAAGAAGGAATACTTCGAGTCAACTCCAGACTTTGTGTTCCTAACAACCCTGATTTAAAGTATGAAATCATGATGGAGGCGCACAACACACCGTTTGCAATCCATCCTGGAAGTACCAAAATGTATCATGATCTTCGTCATACATTTTGGTGGAGCAATATGAAGAGAGAGATAGCGCTGTTTATCTCAAGGTGTCTAACTTGTCAACGAGTCAAAGCGGAGCATCAAGTACCAAAAGGTCCATTGCAACCACTTGAAATTCCAGAATGGAAGTGGGAGCACATTACCATGGATTTCGTTACCGGTCTTCCTAAGGTTTCTCAAGGTATAGATGCGATTTGGGTCATTGTTGATAGATTGACCAAGTCTGCTCATTTCTTACCGATACGAGAAACTTATACACTTGAACGTCTTGCTCGTATGTACATAAACGAGATTGTAAGACTACATGGTATGCCAGTATCCATAGTTTCTGATCGAGACCCAAGATTCACTTCACGATTTTGGGTTAGTTTACAAAAAGCTATGGGCACGGATTTACGATTTAGTTCGGCATATCATCCTCAGACGGACGGACAATCAGAGAGGACTATTCAAACTCTAAAAGATTTATTAAGACTCTGTGTCCTTGACTTCAAGGGAAGTTGGGACAAGTTCTTACCATTGGTGGAGTTTTCCTACAACAACAGTTATCAAGCAAGTATTGGCATGGCTCCATTCGAAGCATTGTATGGAAGAAAATGTCGTTCTCCAGTATGCTGGGATGAGGTGGGTGAAGCAACGTTGTTGGGACCGGAGTTGGTACGTATGACTACAGAAAAGATTCAAACGATCCGACAACGTATAAAAACCTCACAAGATCGACAAAAGAGTTATGCTGATCTTCATCGAAAGGACGTGGAATTTGATATAGGAGATCATGTGTTCTTACGTGTTTCTCCATGGAAAGGAGTTACGAGATTTAGAAAGAGAGTAAAGCTCAATCCTCGATTCATCGGTCTATTTTTAATCCTCGATCGGTAGGAACTGTGGCTTATAGACTCGCTTTACCGCCAAGTATGTCTCGTGTTCATAATATTTTCACATATCCATGTTACGTAAATATGTGGAAGACCCAAACCACATTATTGAGTTAGAACCGGACGAAATAGCAGAAGATTTGACGTATGAAGAAGTTCATGTTCAAATCTTGGATAAGAAGGAACATATTCTACGCTCCAAGGTTATACCTCAAGTCAAAGTTTTGTGGAGAAACCACGATGTTGAGGAAATGACTTGGGAGTTAGAATCTGAAATGAAATCAAGGTATCCTTACCTCTTCGACATACCAGGTATGTACCCTAATTTCGAGGGCGAAATTTCATAAGAAGGGGAGGTTGTAAGACCCCAACTTTTATAAATAAAGATGAATTTTCTATAAATATCATTTTGAATATTATGGAGTTAATTTGATATAATGTTATAGTTGTGGGTAATATTTATAAATTTTGCAAAGTACGCAAGTTGTTATATAATATTCGATTGGTCGGGGAATATTCGTTTTAACAGGAAATATTCGTTCAACGGCACAATCATTGGTGGACCCCACAACGGAATTATTGTCGGATTGAGAAAACGACAAAAATATTTTATTAAAAATAATGGCGAAAGTTTTACCATTGATACTGTTGAACTACTCGGTAGTAAAAGTACAATATCACGTGTGGTTGCATAGTAGCACACGGTATTGATTATTAATGCTTATGTGAGAAGTCACTCAGTTTGATTCAATTATTGTCAGTTAATAATATGAATTATTTAGCGATAATGAAGTTTTGTTTTATTCGTATTATTAACGTAATAAAACAGAAACATCTTTTTATATAAAACAGAATACTTTATTAAAGTTATTCTATAAATAGAATATATTATATTTTATTTAAAAGATTTTTCTTTAAATATGGACCGTCAGATTAAAGTAATCAATCTGGACCGTTCATGAATTAGTTACTATGCATTCTATTTTTCTATAAATAGCAGCTCATTCCTTCATTATTTCTTAAGAATTCACTAAAATCTAGAGAGAGAAACTATAGAGAGAGAGAAGAAAAGTATTCTGCTACTTAACTACTTCCTTATTTTAGTTCTTCTTTAAAACGGTAAGGGGTGTTATTCTTTCTTATTCATGAAGAGAACTGTTGTTATTCCATTTCTTATTATTCTGTTGGAATAACCTGTATACGCGGTCTACCCTATACTTGGTGACATTCTTCTGTTATTCTATTGGAACATCTTGTCTGTGTGTTTTACATCGGACCTGATTCCGTTTTTATTATTATTCTGTTGGAACATCCTGTCTGTGTGCTTTACACCGGACCTGGTTTCGTTTTTATTATTATTCTGTCGAAACATCTTGTCTGTGTGTTTTACACCGGACCTGGTTCCGTCTTGTTATTATTCTGTTGGAACATCATGTCTGTGCGTCTACGCCGGACCTGGTTCCATTATTTATTATTCTGTCGGAATATCCTGTCTGTGCATTTATGCCGGACCTAGTTCTATTATTTATTATTCTGTTAGAATAACCTGTCTGTGCGGTCTATCGCATGCCGGGTGATTTCTTTTGTTATTCCATTCTTTATTATACTCAGTTGGTTAAGTTTTAACTTCTATACTCCATGAAATTAGTGGAATATCCTTGATAATTGCGTTTCATCCAGTATCTTTTCATGAAAATATTCTTCTAAGTATTCTTGAATTTTACTCCACAAAGCAGTATCATGTTGACAATTTGGACGTTGTTAATTCTTGGATAAATTAATTCTTGAACTTGTTTTATTGAATTCTTATATCATTGTCATCATCCTCATGTTTATAAAATGTTGAAAGTCATCTGTGGCATGTAGTGCATAGATGGACTTGGTATGATTATGACCAGGGATTATTCGGTATAATCATGACCGTAATGTTACAAATGATGTGGTAAAAGTCCTCATTGGCCCGTAGTGCATTGATGGACAGTTGTTGGCATGATCATGACCATTAATGAATACACGAATATCCTTGGCCGTAGTGCAGGGGTGATTCGATGATGTGGATTATTTTATTAAGCTGAGTCCCAGCGATAACAGTGTTGAAAAACCTTTTAAATCATAGAAGATAGTAGATTTTATTCTCTACTTGACTCTTTTAATGGATTGCTTGTTCCGCTGCAGTTAAACTTGATGTTCGTTATATTTTATCAGTTTAACACTGTTGAAGGCTAATGATAATTTATTCTGCATTATCTTAGTCATAGTATTTTTACTGGGCTAGTTGAGCTCACCCTTTCTTTCACTGTTCTCTTCAGGAAATGAGAATATAGCTGGGACGAGTCGGGAAACGGAGTGATGGACCAGATGATAGTATTAGTAGTCTTCACTATTCTATTAAATAGTGTGACAATAATTGTAATGAGTACTCCTTTTGAGTTTGTATAGTCTCTAGTAGACAATAATTGTATTCAAACTCACAGTTATGTTTTGTCGTATTGCACACGACAGTTGTATTAGTAAAGTTGTATTTGTATTCTGTACCATGTATCTGACGACCCAAGATGGGTGATGTATACCTAATTTTGGGGGCGTCACAGTTGGTATCAGAGCTTAGGGATATGATCCCTGGCTAAGATGTGAGAATAGAACTAGGAGGGGAGAGACGGAGAATTCCTTCACTAGTATGACCTACCTAAGTTTATTTACATGGTATTTAATTGGTCGGTCATAATGTAAGGATAATATATGACATATCAATTAACTTTTGTTTTGTGGCAGTATCTGAAAATGGCATCTGAGAATGTTGAGAATAGCAATGGAGCACAGGCGACTGTTGATTCACCACATATCAATAATCAGGATAATGTGCATCAGGAAGGTGACAATCCTCATGCAGACAACAACACTAACCAGATGATGAATGATGGAATGTTTAGAAGCTTTATGCAGCAATATGAAGAGAGAGATAGCGCTGTTTATCTCAAGGTGTCTAACTTGTCAACGAGTCAAAGCGGAGCATCAAGTACCAAAAGGTCCATTGCAACCACTTAAAATTCCAGAATGGAAGTAGGAGCACATTACCATGGATTTTGTTACCGGTCTTCCTAAGGTTTCTCAAGGTATAGATGCGATTTGGGTCATTGTTGATAGATTGACCAAGTCTGCTCATTTCTTACCGATATGAGAAACTTATACACTTGAACGTCTTGCTCGTATGTACATAAACGAGATTGTAAGACAGCATGGTATGCCACTATCCATAGTTTCTGATCGAGACCCAAGATTTACTTTACGATTTTGGGTTAGTTTACAAAAAGCTATGGGCACGGATTTACGATTTAGTTCGGCATATCATCCTCAGACGGACGGACAATCAGAGAGGACTATTCAAACTCTAAAAGATTTATTAAGACTCTGTGTCCTTGACTTCAAGGGAAGTTGGGACAAGTTCTTACCATTGGTGGAGTTTTCCTACAACAATAGTTATCAAGCAGGTATTGGCATGGCTCCATTCGAATCATTGTATGGAAGAAAATGTCGTTCTCCAGTATGTTGGGATGAGGTGGGTGAAGCAACGTTGTTGGGACCGGAGTTGGTACGTATGACTACAGAAAAGATTCAAACAATCCGACAACGTATAAAAACCTTACAAGATCGACAAAAGAGTTATGCTGATCTTCATCGAAAGGACGTGGAATTTAATATAGGAGATCATGTGTTCTTACGTGTTGCTCCATGGAAAGGAGTTACGAGATTTGGAAAGAGAGGAAAGCTCAATCCTTGATTCATCGGTCCATTTTTAATCCTCGATCGAGTAGGAACTGTGGCTTATAGACTCGCTTTACCGCCAAGTATGTCTCGTGTTCATAATATTTTTCACATATCCATGTTACGTAAATATGTGGAAGACCCAAAACACATTATTGAGTTAGAACCTGACGAAATAACAGAAGATTTGACGTATGAAGAAGTTCATGTTCAAATCTTGGATAAGAAGGAACATATTCTACGCTCCAAGGTTATAAGTCAAGTCAAAGTTTTGTGGAGAAACCACGATGTTGAGGAAATGACTTGGGAGTTAGAATCTGAAATGAAATCAAGGTATCCTTACCTCTTCGACATACCAGGTACGTACCCTAATTTCGATGGCGAAATTTCATAAGAAGGGGAGGTTGTAAGACCCCAACTTTTATAAATAAAGATGAATTTTCTATAAATATCATTTTGAATATTATGGAGTTAATTTGATATAATGTTATAGTTGTGGGTAATATTTATAAATTTTACAAAGTACGCAAGTTGTTATATAATATTCGATTGGTCGGAGAATATTCGTTTTAACAGGGAATATTTATACAACGGCACAATCATTGGTGGACCCCACAACGGAATGTTCGTTATATTTTATCAGTTTAACACTGTTGAAGGCTAATGATAATTTATTCTGCATTATCTTAGTCAAAATATTTCTTACTGGGCTAGTTGAGATCACTCGTTCTTTCACTGTTCTCTTTAGGAAATGAGAATATAGCTGGGACGAGTCGGAAAACGGAGTGATGGACCAGATGATAGTATTAGTAGTCCTCACTATTCTGTTAAATAGTGTGACAATAATTGTAATGAGAACTCCTTTTGAGTTTGTATGGTCTCTAGTAGACAATAATTGTATTCAAACTCACAGTTATGTTTTGTCGTATTGTACATGTGACGCCCCCAAAATTAGGTATACATCACCCATCTTGGGTCGTCAGATACATAATACAGAATACAAATATAACTTATTAATACATCTGTCGTGTACAATACGACAAAACATAAACTGTGAGTTTGAATACAAATATTATCTTCTAGAGAGTATTCATACTCAAAAGGAGTCCTCATTACATTTATTAACACACCATTACATAGAATAGTGAGGACTACTAACTAATACTATCATTCGGACCATCACTCCGTACCCCGACTTGTCCCAGCTACGTTCTCATTTCCTGAAGAGAACAGTGAAAGAAAGGGTGAGCTCAACTAGCCCAGTAAGAAATATTATGACTAAGATAATGCAGAATAAATTATCATTAGCCTTCAACAATGTTAAACTGATAAAATATAATAGACATCAAGTTTAACTGCAGCGGAACAAGCAATCCATTAAAAGAGTCAAGTAGAAAATAAACTCTACTATCTTTTATGATTTAAAAGGTTTTTCAACACTGCGATCGCTGAGACTCAGCTTAATAAAATAATCCACATCATCGAATCACCCCTGCACTACGGCCAAGGATATTCGTGTATTCATTAATGGTCATGATCATGCCAACAACTGTCCATCAACGCACTACGGGCCAATGAGGACTTTTACCACATCATTTGTAACATTACGGTCATGATTATACCGAATAATCCCTGGTCATAATCATACCAAGTCCATCTATGCACTACATGCCACAGATGACTTTCAACATTTTATAAACATGAGGATGATGACAATGATATAAGAATTCAATAAAACAAGTTCAAGAATTAATTTATCCAAGAATTAACAACGTCCAAATTGTCAACATGATACTGCATTGTGGAGTAAAATTCAAGAACGCTTAGAAGAATATTTTCTTGAAAAGATACTGGATGAAACGCAACTATCAAGGATATTCCACAAATTTCATGGAGTATAGAAGTCAAAACTTAACCAACTGAGTACAATAAAGAATGGAATAACAAAAGAAATCACCATGCATGCGATAGACCGCACAGACAGGTTATTCCAATAGAATAATAAATAATGGAACCAGGTCCGGCGTAAACGCACAGACAGGATATTCCGACAGAATAATAAATAAGGGAACCAGGTCCGGTGTAAAACACACAGACAGGATATTCCAACAGAATAATAATAAAACGGAACCAGGTCCGGTGTAAAACACACAGACAGGATGTTCCAACAGAATAATAAACGGAACCAGGTCCGGTGTAAAACACACAGACAGGATGTTCCAACAGAATAATAGAAGAATGTCACCAAGTATAGGGTAGACCGCGTATACTGGTTATTCCAACAGAATAATAACGAATGGAATAACAGAAGTTCTCTTCATGAATATAAAAGAAATAATATTCCCTACCTTAAAAGAACTGGATATTGGAAAAGTGATGTAGCAGAATACTTTTATTCTCTCTCTCTTATTCTCTCTATACTTTCTCTCTCTATAGCTTGAATGAATTCGTGAAAAATAATGAAGCCCTAGGCCTCTATTTATAGAAAAACTGAGGGTGGCTCTTGGTCTTAACGAAGGGTCAAATGACTCTTGGTCTTAACGAAGGGTCAAATGACTCTTGGTAATATTGAAGGGACAACTACTATTGACGAAAGTAATTACTATTGACCAAGGTAAATACTATTGACGAAGGTAATTACTATTGACCAAGGTAAATACTATTGACGAAGGTAATTACTATTGACTAAGGTAAATACTATTGACGACGGTAATTACTATTGACGACGGTAATTACTATTGACGACGGTAATTACTATTGACGAAGAGACTCTTAGATGATGACATATGGCCCCCCATAAAATAACCAAACTTACCACAACGTCTCAATAATATAACATATTATACAGATGATACTATGACAATAATTTAAGAGATATGATGCAGCAATTACTGTAGCAATAATTGAGTATAGCTGAGTGACTTCTCACGTAAGCATCAATAATCAATACCGTGTGCTACTATGCAACCACGCGTATTACTGTACTTTTACTACCGAGTAGTTCAACAGTTTTAACGGTTTTAACGGTAACACCTCAGCTGTTATTTTTATAGAAAGATAATTCTGTCGTTTTCTCAATCCGACAATAATTCCGTTGTGGGGTCCACCAATGATTGTGCCGTCGTACGAATATTCCCCGACAAAAAGAATATTCTCCGACCAAACGAATATTTTATAACAACTTGCTTACTTTGCAAAATTTATAAATATTACCCACAACTATAACATTATATCAAATTAACTCCATAATATTCAAAAATGATATTTATAGAAAATTCATCTTTATTTATAAAAGTTGGGGTCTTACAGTACACGACAGTTGTATTAGTAAGTTATATTTGTATTCTGTACCATGTATCTGACGACCCAAGATGGGTGATGTATACCTAATTTTGGAGGCGTCACAAGGGCTCCTTTTGAGTTTGTATACTCTCTAGTAGACAATATTTATATTCAAAATCACAGTATATGTGTTGTCGTATTCTGCACGATAATTGTATTACTGAAGTTGTATTTGTTTCTGTACCATGTATTTGACGACTCAGAATGAGTGATGTATACCTATTTTGGGGGCGTCACATTTTAGTTTATGTAGGTAACCAAATAGTCATAAAAAAATTTCAGAACAGTTACCAAGTATTACATGCATTTGTTTTCTTTATCTTATTAAACCATGATAAAATCAGAGAGTAGTCGCCTGATTTTTCTCTTACTTAATGTAAGAAGAAAAAAATGTAAAATATTATTCAATATTCTCGGTTACCTTATATCAACAAAAAAGTCCAGTTGGTAGCCAAATTTTCATACAAAGGTAATCATTTTAATTTTTGTGGGTAACTAAATAGTCATAAAAAAATTTCAGAACAGTTACCAAGTGTTACATGTATTTATTTTCTTTCTCTTGTTAACAAACCATGATGGAATCAGAGAGTAGTCGTGTGGTTTTTCTCTTACTTAATGTAAGAAAAAAATATAAAATATTATTTAATATTGTGTAACACAATCTCGGTTACCTTACATCAATAAAAATGTGCAGTTAGTAGTCAAACCTTCATACAAATGTAACCATTTAAGTTTTTGTGGGTAACCAAATAATCATAAAAAAAATTCAGTCTCAGTCGAACGAAGAGTCGTCGAGAGGATACTGAAGCTAGACGGTCATCTCGTCTTCCTGCACAAATAATTGATGATTTGCCGTCGTTTCTTCCTTCGATCGGAGCTCTCTTTGCTCGGCGGAGACTCTCTTTACTTGTGGGACGAATCTTCTCATTCATCTCATTGGTGTTTTGGACAACGATTTCGAATTTTTATTAACAGTAGAGGAGGAGGATGAAGGGGAAGAGAGAGGAGGCGACAAATGAGGAGCATAAAAAGGAGGAGAGAGGAGGCGACGACAGAGGAGGATGAAGAAGGGGAGGAGAGAGGAGGCGGCAAAGGAGTAAGATGAAGGGGAGGAGAGATGAGGCGATGAAAGAATGAGCAGATGAGAGGTGCATAATTTAATATATTTGATTATTGTGTTGTATTTTTTTATAATTATTTTATGAATATATTAATTTTGTAATTAATTTATATGAAGAACCCTAAATTAAATTATGTCCAACAGAGCAGTTGAAAAGATCTCACATGCTGGCGTCAACTTTACTTTTTTATTCATTATCATACCACTAGGCACTAGCTAACAATTTATTCCTCCGCTTCACAAAAAAAATAACTCTTCCCTCATTTTATTTGAGAATTAATATTTTCATAAATAAATTTGATAGTTCTACAAGATCTTCTCTCATATGAGATAGACTCTATTTATGAATAGGAAAATTGATATTTTCACAAAGTGTCACGCACATAAAGGTGAGAAGAGACTTGCAGAAATATTAATTTTTCTATAAAAATTCACTTCTTGTTTTACAAAAAGAATTTATTTTTTAGTCATATATTAATAGGGGTATACATGAAATAAAATAACATCTTTAGTATTCTCAAATTTCATAAATGAGATGGTAGTATATTTTATGTAACGGAGGGAGGAAATAAATATACACCCTAAATATGCAAATATTTAGGAGACGGCACACGAGTATCTCTTGAAAATTAATATTTTTCGTATGATTTTTTTACATGATACTGAATAGGATGTGTATCCATGTGACAGAGGTTGACATCAAAATATCAGTTCCCTATTTTAAGAGAGCAACTCATTCGCCCAAGAAAGAGGAAAATAGGAGGTGTGCTACTGTTTTAGTGGTAGAAGAGTAATTAGGCATAGTATGATTTGATGATGACTTTGAGCGAGTCTCTGTCTCTATATGATGGTTTCGTATCACTTTTTACAATCAGATTCATACGGCAGTCCCATTTATAGTTTCGCTCCAGAAGACAACAATTTGAAATAATAATAATAATAATAATTAATATTGCAATCATATTTTTGTGGGTTCAATTAATAGTTATTACGACAGAATAGTCGGGGTTTCGATTTTCACTGAACGAGTAATTGCTCAGCTCGTTAATAAACTAAACTAACGGGGTTACAAGGGATCAACGTCTCTTAGAAGCCGCTTGCAAGGTGATTTATTAATAGTCCGGTCTTTTACTAATATATTGGGCTTGAACCCATATAATAACAATTAGATTTTTCTAGTTACTATAAAATATTATTCTGTGTTGTAGGGAGTGTGAAACATTTAACGAATACATCAGACAAACAAGAGTAATCAAATTGGTGAACTTAAGTACATAATTTTTTGGTTCTTCTTTATGAAATTGCTGTGTAATTGATCTTAAATTCTAACAATTAAGTCCTTTACTTGAAACTAAAGGAAGAAAAAATAGGAGTAATCAACATATCATATATGATTTTGTAATTAGGTACTTGTAATTTTGCAATTTCAGTTGCTAACACATGAAAAGAACAAGTGTTGGGAAGATAATTATAGTACATTTATTCCCCTTACAAAAGCATTCAACAGTACGGCTAGCACCCATCTTTAAATTTGCACTCAAATTGAACTTAAATAAGAGTAGATCTGATCTGGTAGGCACATAAATTTACTGATAAAATGCCAACAAAATCATAAGAAGAAATCATACACATATCTGCAGCTTATCACTCTCCCTTTGGTTTCTCCTCAGCTTCTTTCTCCTTGGGTTTCTCCTCGGCTTTCGGTTTCTCCTTTGGTTTCTCCTCGGCTTTTGGTTTCTCCTTGGGTTTGCCCTTTTTCGGCTTCATGAAGCAGAAACAAGAACAGCAGGGGCATTGGAACAAGAACTTCATCTCTCACTATCCCTTTCCAACTTCACCTGATCTCAAAATCTTTAGGCAACCCAATTTTTTGCATAAAAAAGGTCGAGGTTTTTAAGATTTCTTTTCTACATACTTTACAACCAAATTTCTCTGTCATAATTATATATTTTTGGACCCTTGGATTCCATTTCAATCACTTTTAACTTTTGATGATGTGGGGCTGGTTATGAGGAAAATTGAATATTCATACACATGGAAAGCTATCCTTTGTGGGTCATGTTTGGCCACTGATTTTGAAAATGGGGGACTCATTACTATATATGTCTCACATTAAAGATTTCTCAGCTGGCAAGCAGTATAGAACAATGACACAATACATAAGGTTAAAAAACATTATAGCATTTGTCTTGTTACAACTGTGCTAGTGCTACAGGACTAAATAAGATGAGAGGGTTAACATGACGTGAACTCATAGTTAAGTTCATTATATGTTCAATACACTGTTATCTATAGGTAGGAGGTAATCTCTACGTCTGTGTATCAGCACTGTATTGATCATAGAGTGAACTAAGTTCATTTCATGCTAACCACTCCCAAATACAATAATTCTAGGGGGACCGTTTTCTCTGACCGGTCTAACGATCGGTCCAAAAAAATATTTCTTTTTTGCTATTGCTTTAAAAAAATGTATAGTATTTATTGGGAGGCATTAACAAAAAATAAAATAAAAATTTAGACTTAATTTTTATTCAAATAAACTTCTTATAAATTTTGTGTCTATTTGATATTCGTTCTCTATCCAGTTTCCCCTATTGTATATTGGAGAAAGAAAATTTGGAATCAACAAAAATAACATGGTGTGCACTAATTTCACCTATTGTATATTGGAGAGAGAAAATTTGGAATCAAAAAAACAACATGGTGAATGAAGTTCATAACGTCATTATACTTATTGTGCTAACAGCTTAAAGTTGAGGTGATGATAGTTTATTTTCTTTAGGCACTTATTCTACTTGTGATACCATGGAAAATAAAGAGAAAATTTAGAATTTCTATATATTTTAATATTTATGAAACTTTAATTTATTTAATATATTTTTATTTATTTATTAAAAAAATTTAGTAACTAAATTTATATTTAGCCCATTTATATAACCAGTGTGAGCAGCAGGTGCAAAAGGCATGATGACAGAACTGTGGATATCGTCATTATAAGAGTACAAATTATTTATTTGTGGCATACGTAATTGTGTACTTGTATATCGTCGAAACCATTGTTTATTATTGTATTTTTAACCGTCATGTTCACCAAAATTCAATCAGGAGTAGAAGTCCGTCCTTTGTAGAATCACCTTATAATTACAATTAATAGTTAATAGATTCCTTTCCAAATTAAACATCCTTATCCAACTAAATAAAGAAACACAATATTACTTTAATGAGGATCCTCCCACTCTCAAAATAAATCCATATAATCACGGATCCGAGGGGTGTCCGGCACACATTGTACCGGACTAACGACCGGTATAATATAATTTTTTTTATTGTATTTTTTTAATAAAAAATATACTGTGTTTTATAATTTTTTGTTCAAACTTGCTCAATTATTTTTTATTTTTTATTCTGATAATTATGATTAAAAAAAAATAACACTGTACCGGTTAACGACCGGTACAGCACCTCCCCCAAATTGAATAATCACACCCCAGCAAACCATATGATGGTGCAGAGAAGTACTGCATAATTATTGATCTAATGACAGCTACAACTAACTTTTAACTATGTTTGCTGATGTAATCTAACCACAGTTAATTGTATAATTAGCTTAAGATGGAAGGTAGGATAACTAGTACTCCCTCCGTTCCTTAATATACATGATTTTAGAAAAATATTATTGTTCTTTAATATAAGTCGTTTTTGAATTTCAAGTAAGCATTAATTGCTTAGTTTCTAATATTAGCCCAAATATTAAATGTATCTTTGATTCTCTCACTATTTTCTCTGTCAAATAAATAATAATCTCTTATTTTAATACAAGGGTAATATAGACAATTGATATTATAGTTAATGCTATATAATCATTACCTTAATGCTTGTGCATAACCTTAAAACGACCTATAATAAAGAACAAATGGAGTATAAAATAGTAGGTACCGATCAAACTTGTAACTTTAACGTTCATTTTGTATATTTGTCTTCAATTGTGATAATGAAATGAGCATTTAAGTCTCCGCTGTTATCTTCTACCTTTAATACTTTCTCCTTTTCATAATATATGACGTTTTAAGATTGTGTATAAAAATTAAAAAAATAATTATGTAGTATTAAATATAGTATTAATTATCTATAATACCATTTACCATATATTTATATCATACTCTCTCCTCTATAATATTTTTCAATGAGGGGTAATTTGGAAAAAATAAAATCACCTAAAACGTCATGTATTATAAAATGGAAGGAATATTTCTCAATTGTTTTCATGATATCAGAGCTTTTAAGTGAGGATGTCTAGGAGATGACAGAAATTGGCTAAGATGTTGAGCCACAAAAAAAAAAAAAAGATTTGGTCTTGTAATTGTCAAGTACACAAGCTTCCTCGCGATTTTTCTAAAAAATGTAGCATCATCCGTAGATAAAAGATTTGTTAGTATTAATTGGGATTACCACTTCCTTATCTAAAAAGTTAATTTATTAGGTTGAGGCTCTACCATACTTATTAATCCATCTACACTCTTGAATTTATGTAATGTGAGATTCATGTGAAATATCCCAACAGAAATATTTTTTTCAAATAATGTGTTAGTTTTGAGTAATCAAAAATAGAGTCTATTTTGTGTTCATTGATAAAATACATGTTTTTAGTTCTATCACTAACTAGAAGGTCGAACTTTCTAATTACAAGAATTCGATTCGAGAAAAGCATAAACTATAACAAAGCCCTAAAATAAATAAAACCGACACCATGAAAAAAGGTTTTAACTTCTAGCAATCCAGATTCTGCAACAAGATCCATGACTTATTAATTCTTTTGACTAATATTCCTGCCATCTGCATTTCTTATAACCTCAATGCCCAGATAATATGAAATCAATCCAACAGGTGATTGAGAATAGAAATAGTTGATTCATTGGTCTCCACAAACAAGAATTAATATCATCCACATAAACTAACACTACTGTATAAGAACCTTTAGAAGCACAACTGAACAAAGAATAATATGCATGTGATTGTTTGTATCCTAACTGAACCAAGGCTGAAGTTAGTTTCTCAAACCATTTTCGAGATGCTTGTTTGAGACCATATAATGACTTAAATAGACTGCAAACTGGTTTATCAACTTTGGATTATTTTTTAACAGAAGAAACATTGTAACCTAATGGTAAACCCGTGTAAACTTCTTCATCAAAATTTTCATGCAAGAAATCATATTATTGACATCAAGTTGATGCACATGCCAATTTAATTCTAGTTATAGCTAAAGCTAACAAGGTTCTGACAGTAACCATTTTGTATATAGGGGCAAAGGTTTCATGGTAATTGATCCCCTCTGATTGTGTAAAACCTTTTGCAACCAAACGAGCCATATATATACCTTTCAAATGGAACCATCAGCATGGTGTTTTATCTTATACACCCATTTACAACCTATAAATTTATTGCCAGGAGCTAAAGACTGAATTTCCCAGGTGTGATTTGCTTCTAGCTAGTGCTGCAATTTCTTTACTCATGGCCTCAATCCATTTAGGATTACCCACAACTTGGTGATAAAATGTAAATTCAATAGTAGAAGTAATAGAGGCCAGAAGTGACTGGTGTTGCATAGGAAGATTCTTGTTGATGATCTCAGTGGTATGCTTTTATGTCTTGTTGATGATCTCAGTAGAACAATAGGTTGTGGATTATCAAGATTGGGAGGATCATTAAAGTGTGTTGAGTGTTTAATTAATTAATGTCATGTGCTGCAGCTAGCACGTCTACAAGTAGGCCTGATAAAATATGATTATGGGTTGGTTTTGGTTTACAAAATTTGGTTATGCATATATTTAAGAACTAAAACTATATTAACTATTTTTAATATTGGTTGTGTGGGTTAGAAGTATATAATTATGGTTCAAATATAAGTAACCCATATTTTAAATTTCAAACTTACAATTATTATAATCTAATTAAATAAATTATTAAATTAAAATTAAATTTCAAACTTACCATTATTATAATCCAATTAAATTTCAAATTTACCATTATTTTTATTTGTTAATAAAAAAATTATCTTTAAAAATTATTACATAACATAATCAAATTGTTGGCACGTCTGATATTATTATTTGTTGATAGCATGTGTTCTAAAGATGGTAGTCAAATATTAGAAAGTTTTAAAAGTGAATCAATGAAATATGGGTCGAAAAATAATTAGGTGATTTGCGCTTATAATATATATAGAGCTTTAACAATGACCACTTGTGAATTACTACTGTGCCTCCATGGTTTAGTGAGTGATCTGCAGATTCATATCCTTAAGCCTACTCTTGTTTTTGTTGAAAATGAAGTTACAATCAGCATAGCTTCCAACCCAGTCCAACATGGTCGCACCAAACACATTGAATTAGATTGTCATTTTGTTAGGGATAAAGTTGTTGAAGGCATACTCGATCGATCAAGCTAGTTTTAATTTTATTCTACTAAAAACCAGTTTGCACATATTTTTACCAAACCTCTTTTCAGGCACATTTTCAAGATGCAGTTGCACCTTATTCTTGTGGGGGATATTGAGGATAACGCAGCTACATGTATCAACACATGCATGTGCCAGCTGCAGCACATGACATTAAACACTCAGACACACAACACATTCAATTCAACCACCTGGAGGACTAAAGTTATTTGTGTTTACAACATGTAACCAATACTAATAATTTTCAAACAAAGCAATCTCATCAAACAAAGTGGATGATAGCTTAGTGGTGCGATCTTTAGGTCTTAGGTTTGATTCTCATTATTTCTTCCATTATAGAAAACTTGTCCTCTTTATGTGAGTTTATTGTTTTCTCTTTTGGTTGGGGATTTCAAAAGAAAAATCTCACCAAACAAAGTACAAAAACAAAAATCAAGACAAACATAGAGTAGCATTAGGAATCCAGAAATAACAACAATCTATGCAAACTATGAGTACGAAGAAAAGACCAACTTTTATAGGACAACTTTAATAACAAATTTAATCAAGAAAACTGCAAAACGTAACAAGCGATATCTATTAAACTGAAGCAAAAATAAGTTATCTTTTTTTCCCAAACTACGTTTATCTCTTACGTCATCAGAAGTCTAAGCAATAAACTAGTGTATTACCAATAAATTTCAACTTATAAACTGTGAGGATGCATGTATTGGTCGGATGATGGGTTAATTTCATTATCATATCATCTGGTTTCTGGTGTGTTGTTCCATAGGGAATTGTCAAATTTGAACCAATGGCTTAGACTCCAATTTGGAATTAAATTTCTGAGTTTTGAATTATAAATTCTATAATATCTACACCCATCCATCTAACAACGCCCTAACACCAGGTGCAAAAGGCATGATGACATAAGTGCAGAGAAATTTCTAATCCAGTGACACCTACGTACAACTAATATACACGGTTAATTAGCTTAATGTGAGCTAGGATAACGAGTATAAGTAGTAGGTACTGATCAAACTTGGATCTGGTTATCATAAAATTAACTTCATAGTAATTAAGTTGATCAACTGGTTAATACAGCGTCGACACGCAGAGAGAGAAATCATCTCCTTCCTACACTGTATTGATCAATTGACCAAAGTTAACTTCATGTTAATCACTACCATCAAACTTGTAATTGTCTTGAGTTGTGATAATGAAACGAGCATTTAAGTCTTCATTGTTATACACCTAGCTATTATTCTAGGGAGTTGAAAAGAGAATGAAAAAAAAATAAATATATAAAACAAAAAATATGTAACCCGTGATATATCATGACAAGTTAATAATGCCCATGAAAGGTGAGATATATAAATGATTGTAAAAAAGGCTTGCAGAAGGATAAAGATTCAATTTTGCAACTAAAACATTTTGATAGACGAAAGATTGAAAATTGGGGGATACAAGTGTAAAAACCATTTCCAAAGTAAGAGGTACTTTAGTCAACATGTTGATTGATCACTCCATACTGCTTAGAGTTGGAAAATGATATATTATAAATATTTAGGTTGATTTTTTTGATTGTTAGGGATAATTATTCGTGATAGGAAAATAATATATATTGCAAAAGTTTATGTTAATTTTTTGATTGTCAATTATGCGGGTAAATATTAGTGGTAACTTTTTTAGAGATATGTAGACCTGGCAAACGGGCCCAAAGCCCGCGGGCTGGCCCGGCCCGCCCGCCAACCATTAAATTTTTTTTTTTTTTAAATAAAGTGTTAGGTTGTGAGGCTTAAACACAAGACTTGTAAGTAAATAAATAAGAGTTCAAACCAACTGAGCTACAATAACTATTTGTTTTTAATGTAATCTTCAATATATTTTAACTATAATTGAAAATTATAATTAAGATATGTAGTTAATGTAATTTAAACAACAAATTCAAATTGCAGTAACAAATGCAAACAAGGACAGAATGACATTACACACAAGATAATATGAGTTTGGTCATTACAGCAAAAGCTTCAACCTTGATATTATCTAATTCATATAATTCCTAACAAGTAACAATGTACAAAACTACAAATTAAACACTTACTGCAAAAGATCATTCTCAATAAGTACAATCTCTACTCTCTGAGCAGCACTCAGTAACATAAATCTAAATTATCATCATAAATAATGTAGGTAATTAATTAATAATACTAATTTATAATACTATTACAATTTTAATTAATTGAGATATGTAGTTAATGTATGTAATTAATTAATCATGTTTGTTTGTATTATTGTTTATTATTAATTATTTTATTATTTTTAATATTTATTATTATTATTTTTGGTGTAACAAAGAGTTTGCAAAAAAATTAATGGCCGAAGCCCGCGGGCCAGCTAGGCCCGCTCGCCACGGGCTGGCCATTTCCAGCCCACCAAAACCCGGGTCTTTTTGGCCCGACCGGCCGTTGGCCCGGCCCGACCCAGCCCACCCGTTTGCCAGGTCTAGAGATATGTGTAATAAGTGGAGTGTGACACCCCCAAAATTAGATATACATCACCCATCTTGGGTCGCCAGATACATAGTATAAAATTCAAATACAACTTCATTTATACAACTGTTGAGCTGTCGTATAGGATACGACCACAGTTAACTATGAATTTTAATATAAATATATGAAACTCTCATGGTACCTCGACCACAACCTTACAATGATACTTTACATAAAAGTATAGTCAAAAACTGTTTTAAAAATTAAAATATTTGGGAAGTGCTCAAGGAAACCTTCGTACATGGGAGGCCATGCATCTACGTTATAATAGATATCATATGGCCACAGAATTATCCTTGGTTGACCCAATAGACCCCAAAGAAAAACGAAAAGATTACTATCATCTTCTTTCCAATGGTGAGTCTTCTCTTGATATATAACTATCTCCAATATCTCCACGTGTGTATTATAATTCAAATAAACTCCAAGATCATATAGGTAGTGCCCATAGATATACTCAGTAAGTAGATGCGCACAACATTTTCTTATAATAACATGAGGTGGTATGTCATTAGACATCTTGTATGATAGTGGCAAAACACCCTTCCAAAGTTGGGTTCACCTCACCCTATTTGATTCACCAAATATAACTACTAAATGTTGTATAGAATACAACACACTTTTCTATACTGTTTAGGGAGAACCTCCACAGCTAGAGACCACTGTTCTATTCCCCGGTTATCCCCGCTTGACCCAGCAACACTCTTACGGCAACAATCTTATTACCGTAAAAGAAACTGGATATAAGAGTAGGGAAGGAGCAGAATACATTTCTATAGCTTCTCTATAATTTCTCTCTATGGAGTTTCAGTGAATTCGTAAGAAATAATGAAGGAATGAGCTTCTATTTATAGAAAAATGGAATGCATATTAACTAATCTTTGAACGGTCCAGATTGATTTACTTTAATCTGACGGTCCATATTTAAAGAAAAATCTTTTAAATAAAATATAATATATTCTATTTATAGAATAACTTTAATAAAGTATTCTGTTTTATATAAAAAGATGTTTCTATTTTATTACGTTAATAATACGAATAAAACAAAACTTCATTATCGCTAAATAATTCATATTATTAATTGACAATAATTGAATCAAACTGAGTGACTTCGCACATAAGTATTACTCCCTCCGTCCCAAATTAACTGCTCAGTTTTGACTTTTTTAAGTCAAATTGACTATTTTTAGAATTAATAATTAAGCATATATAAATATATTTCTAAAATTATAAAAATTAGGATTAGTAATAAATTGTATATACTTTCTTTTGGTTATAATCTTTTCACCTATATTTTAGCAAAAATAGTAAAAAGATTAGTTTTAAAAATGGTCAATTTGACTTTAAAAAGTCAAAATTGAGCAGTTAATTTGGGACGGAGGGAGTAATAATCAATATCGTGTGCTACTATGCAACCACACGTATTACTGTACTTTTACTACCGAGTAGTTCAACAGTATCAACGGTAAAACTTCCGCCGTTATTTTTAATAAAATATTTTTGTCGTTTTCTCAATCCGACAATAATTTTGTTGTGGAGTCCACCAATGATCGAATATTCCCTGTGAACTCGTGAACAATAACTCATGAATAGTAACTCGTGAATAGTAACTCGTGAATAGTACTCTGACACAAAAAGTGTCCCAAATACTCAAGTGAACAATACTAGAGTGAATAGTAATCGGGTATTTTATGACAACTTGTCTACTTTAAAAATTTTTCACATATCACCCTTAACTTTAACCTTTTATGAATTTAACCATTTACCAAAATAGAATAATTATAAGAAAATTGAATACTTTCATTTCAAAAAATTTGGGGTCTCATATGGAGTCATCTTTTAATTCTATCCAAACTCAGCTCGTGTATTGATATGTTATAATTCCGCACAAATTTGTTACTCCCTCAGTTGCTTAATATAGGTCGTTTTAGACTTGTACACAAGTATTAATGAAATGATTGTATAGTATTAAATATAATATCAATTACCTATTTTGTCATTGTATTGGAAGAAGAGATTGTTATTTATTAGAAAGAAAATAGTGGGAGAACCAAAGTTATATTTAATACTTGGGGTAATATTGAAAACTAAACAATTAATGCTTATTTGAAATTTTTAAACGACAAAAATAATTTTTTAAAACGACTTATATTAAATAACCAAGGGAGTATAAATATATAAGTAGCATAACTCATTAGAGTTTGCAAAGAATACACGGGCACCCCTCTAGATTATTATGATTACATTTGCCACCCTTGTAATTTTTAAAATAATAGTTAGCACTCTATATGTTTTTTTAAGGTTAACTTACATATTTTACCTGTTGTTATTAAATTATAATTCATTTATAATATGTTTTTCTGATAACGAAATTATCGTATCTTAATTTAATATACATAAATAATTATAATTTTGGATATAATTAGCATCATCTCATTTAAATTGTTCGTTACATATAAAATATTAATTTTACTTTAAGTAACAGATATACTTTAGGTTAACTGATATAAATATTAAATTCCAATTAACAAATTGAATCAAGAAATATGTTTGTTAGCTAGAATTAACATAAAAGAACTACTAACTTAAACCCATGCTACCGATATTATATTTAAGAATAATTAAAGAATGACGTCCAAAAATAATTTAACATATATATATATATATATATATATATATATATATATATATATATATACGGTCCGAATCTTTAGCTCACCCCTTATTCAACTCACTCCCCTTTAGCAACGAACCCGGCGACGGTTCAGTCATACAACCGTCGTTTATACTTTTAGCGACGCTGTATGTTGTCTGTCGCTAAAAATATAGACAATTGTTATATAACTGAACCGTCGCTTGATCCGTTACTAAAAGGGAGTGAGCTCGGGTGATTTAAATAAGAGGTGAGCTTAAGATCCGGACTCTATATATATATATATATAATTTCAAACTTTAAATCACAATTTATAGAGAAAATAGGACCCCCGAGAGAGTTGACATTTGGAAACAAAAGTTGAATGGTTCGCAATGATTAAAATATTAGCCCAAGCCCATCAATGTTCGGATTGGACATACTGTATTTCAGGCCCGCAACTCATTGTTTAGACCAATAATGGAGGTCGGGTTAAATCAGTTGCCCCACCCCATCTGCAAAAGTATGGCCAACTTTTCTTTTTTTCTTTTTTCTTTTTTCTTTTTTTGACAAAAAAAAGAAGTACGACTAAGTTGTATTCCTCCCATCCATAGTCACATTTTTAGGACGGAGGGAGTATATATTAGTATTCCCTCCGTTTTTAAAAGATTGTCGTTTTAGAAGAAAAAATTTATTTTAAAAAGTTTGTCTTTTACGACTCTAAAGGAGAATAAATTATTTATTTTTCTATATTACCCCTATTTTCTCTCATTATCCCAAAAAATTCTCTCCCTTATATTAATAGTTTTCAATTTCCTATATAGGGGTAGTGATAGAATTTTAAACAAATTTTATTTAATAAATAATATTTTTTTAATCTATGTGTCAAAACTTTAAACGATAATCTTTTAAGAACGGACGTAATATTTGAGTTGCGGAAAAAGAGTCTGGTTTTTATTTATTAGAAATGAATTGTAAACAAGTAAAAACTTCAACAAAAGTCATATTTTTAAAGTAATTATTTATTATAAACTGAAATTAAGGTGCTCAATGTCAACAACACCTCACAAAGGTCAAAAGTAATAATGAGGTGGTTATCATTAATGATTTTATAATGGGCAATGTCATTTTTAGTCTAAATAAATTCATAGCACTACTTGGCTTTCTTTGAAGCTTACTAAATAACATTATTGTCATTAATTATAATAATCAATTTTTTTTAGAATTTTAAACTAAATTTAAGTGATTTAATTCAAAAATAGTAATCAATCTAGGGAATTTTTTTAATTCTTTCAGAATCACTCTTTGAGCTCATACTTTTTTAGATTTTTCTACTCCCCACCGGATCATTTCCCCTATAAAATTATTAATGATAAGAAATTATAAATTTAATATTAAAAAAAATCAATTTAAACAATTACTTTAACCTAAAATAAATTAAGGGGCTCAATGTCAACACCCTAAAAGAACAAAAGTAAATGAAATGGTTATCATTAATGTTTTCATATTGGACAATGCCATCATTAATCTACTTGCAACTTTTCTTTCTTTTTTCATTTCTTTAGCTTAAGAAGGAAGATTAATCATGAACCAGTGTGACCCTTTAATGTAGTGAAAAAAGATGGTACTTTTAAAAAGAGAATTATTAGTACTAACCTTTACTTACTCACAATTTCTTTTTTATCTTTCTTTTTAATCAAACATTGAGTTTTCCCACTATAAAGGAGAAAAATATGTACCTAAGTTCATTTGTAAAAAAAATTATTCTTTCACATTACGTAAGGATTATTTTTTCTCTATATACCTAAGACATGTTTAAATTTATCAGTATTTTGTATTTTTAGAATTAATGATTGATTAAAATTACTAATTTTGTTATCATCAAATAGGGAGAGATTGTTAGTACTTTAACTTATGCATATGTTTGATTTGATGATGAAATAGAAATTTAATGTATATTTGTAAAGTTAGTAGTTTTTGTAAAATCCTTAAAAAGACATTATGTAAAAGGGCTTCAAATTTGTTTAGTTGATCCATTTTTTACTGTAAATGTATTGTTCAAAAGCTAAGTCTGAAGACTGTTCATAGAGTTGAAGATCATGAAGCATTTTAAGATCGTAGAACATTCAGTATACCCATAAAGATCGTAGAGTATGGAAATCGATCGTAAAGTCAAATTAACTTTCATGGCAAATCACTCTAATATTGGATATATAACTCTACGATTAAGCAGAATCGTAGAGCTCATTTCTTATTACAGGTTATGCTAATGTCGTACACCTAGGACTGAAGATCCCAAGGATAATCCTCTCAAATGTTGTCAATAAAGATAAACACTCTTAAAATAATATTAACTGCTATATCTGTTAAGGAAAAAAATACGTGACTACATCTACACCAAACATAATATATTGAAAGCGGTCTAAACTGGTTCTAACCGACAATATTTCAAAGTAAAACAATTGGAAATTGACAAGTATCCAAGTAATAATAGATTAACGGTCAAATCGCAACGTGAGGATCCCAAAGTGAATCTATTAAAGGCAAGCACCCTCAAACACACAACAAGATTCAAAGATAATAATTGATCAGGTCGAAGTAGTGATTGTCTGAACTCATAGTCTACACACTTACGATTTAAAAATTTCAATTGCTGCTAAGTCATGCGATCAAAAAGTTTAACGTTACTTAGCAGTGACTCAAATCTTTCAATTTATGTGTGATTCGATCTTAGTTATCTGTGTATATTCCAAGTTTGTGTCACTTAAAGGATTTTTAGTAATTCGGTTGTAAATCAGTTCTTAGTGAACTGTAATCTGAGTGATTACCGTTCATTAGTGGAAAATTCTTACTCTCGCAGTAGAAGAGAGGATTAAGAGACTTTTGTGCTCCGAACCTCTTAAAAATCTGTGTCATTTACTTTTTGTACTCTTCGTTTTGCATTCAAGTCTCTATTCGTTTTATTCCTGTGACTTGTCTACGCTTTCTTAAACTAAATTTAGAACTGTGATTTCTTATTAATCTATGAAGGGGGTTTTCAAAACATCATTCTGTTGTGCAAAATCAATAAATTAACTTGTTTAATTTAACATTGGCAATAATTCTCTAAATCAACCTCCTTCCTAAATCTGTTTGTGCTTTTGAAAATAACAAAATACATAGATTTTTTATTTAAATATTCTGTCTTTTTCAAAAGTTAAACATTATAAAAATATTTATAGTGACTTAATTAACCCCAAGAAATAAACAATCATCCTTTAATATTTTCATACCAAATCCTTGACATTCATCATATCACATTGACTTGAATGTTGAATTGGACAAATGACAGATACTAAATTGGAATGCAAAGCTAAACTCAATTTTGATTAGCTAGCCTACAACCCACAAGAATTTTCAGTCACAACCCACAATTGGTTTTGAACTATAAACAAAATAAGTTACTGACAAACAAAATAGATTTTGAGTTAATTTAGCCTGATAAGTAATTATGGGACAGTCTAACTTTAATTAATGTGAAAATTTTAAGCCTATAAAAATAAATATTTGAAAGCTAACTAAATTAATTTAATTTAGGAGTCTCTCTCTCTCTCTTCAATTATTTAAGATTCTTTGGTGGGTCCACACGTGAGCACAGTAGGTTAGAGTAGATGACCAAACAAATCCACGGACTGATGCATTAAATCAATGAATCTCCCTTGAAACCCATTATTCCCCGTGACTTCCGCCTTTCCCTGAATTTTTTTAAATGAGTTTAGTGTTAAAAATTATAGCAATTTATATTTGCTAGCCCAAAAATTATATATTAAGTTTTTTATTTCTTTTTCTTTTTCTATCATTTCCATTCTTATTAATTCTTTTAAACATACAATATTTTTTCATTCATACTTCCCCTCTCCCACCCTCTTATCAGTTTTCTTCACAGTAGATACATGTGTAGATAACCAGTAGACTTATTCTAAGCGGATATGAAAATTGAATATAAAAATTAGATATGAGTACATTTTAATTTCATTTATTTATATTTTTATCTATAATTGAGGGTCAAAATATACATAAGTGAAATTCAACGCATGTACAATTTTCATGTCCACTAGAATTTTTGTAAGGGAATTGATATTTCTACAAGTGGGTCCTATTTTTAATTAAACCAACATTTTGTACAGTAAACTAACTATAAGATTTAATTCTTATGTCCAAATTACCCCCACTTGATAAATACTAACTAAACATCTAGTTACTTAACTTTATTTGATTAGTAGTGTTACTCAATTGAAGACAACTTTGATTTATTTAATTTTATAATAGTAATAATATTAATAATAATTAGAAAATTGTTAAGAAATAAGTGAGAAAAATTATTTACACATAAAAATTAGGATCTAGCTTTATCCCGCAAGAAAAAAAAATAATTTTTAAAATTTCTATTATCATATCATATTACTAAAAAGTCTATAGACTTTTTAGTAATATAATTTACTAAATTATATTACTAAAAGTAGTTAAGTACTAGTATTTGAATAAAACTAGTTAGTTATAAATCCTAAAATCTTCTACACCAACTAAACTCCATCTTGATTTTGATTAGCTTGTTTCTTTTTAATTTTTTTTATCATATCTAAATAAAATATAATATATATATATATATATATATATATATATATATATATATATATATATATCCTATAAGATATTGTCAAATTATTACCCTCCTCGTTCATGTTTTTCTCTCTTGTGATACTTAGAATCACAAGAGTCAATTAAATAATGGAAAAAAAATAGTAATGAAAGTATTATTACATGAATAACATCGCCATCTTAAATTTGTATGTAAATTTTAGGACTACTATTTATTATTATTATTTTTTAATTATAAATTTTGTTGTGAACAATCTACATCGGTTGCTTATCATACGTCTTTAATCGTATAAAATTCTCGATTCTCTCTTTTTCTTGTGTGTGTATATATATACACTTTTATATCTAAACTTTTTTTTTGTTTATACATTTTTGTACACGGTACATGTTTTTAGAGCAATAGTTAAAATATATTAAAATTCAACTTTTACTAAATAAAGGCAAATTGGACATAAAAATAAAATTCTATAATTAGTCTACTGCATTTAGTTAAAATAAGACCACTTGTGAAAATATCATATTAACTTGTGAGTAGAAATATGAACTCCATTTTTGTAACTGGTATCCTTGAAACAAAAAGAAATAAATTTAGAGAGTATGAAACGTTGCTTGTGATATTTAACTATGTTAGTGAGTCAAACTTTCCATCCAAAAAACAGGGTTGGTGAAGAAATTTGTGTCTACTAATTTGAAAATCTTTTTCCTTCTCCTCCTTTCCCTCTGTTATTCCTTTCTCTATCCCGATGTCTGAAAAAGAAATTATAAGCTTTTGGTTTGAAATTAAAGCATCAGTGCAAGACAGGTGTTGAATATGCATGCCATATGGAGTACTATATAGTATTGATTCTCAGTTCAAACTACACACAGCATTTGCTTCAACTAAACTGCAGCAACTTATGGGTATTAAATTCAATCCTTTTCTCTATCCTTTCTGTTAACTCTTTTCAACTAGAGTTTAGAGTTTGTTTATAACTAATCTGGGCATTTGGAATCATTTTGTGTTCCTCTTACTCTTCCTCTTCCTCTTAGCTGTTGCTTCATTCTGAAGCTGTTAGTTTAGTCTTCATTGTGGATTTTGAAATGTGGGATTTAAGCTTATCTTTTTCTTTATTCATTTAAGGGTCGGTGCTAGCTAGCTTGTTTCTACTCAACCAATTTGAATCAGGGTTTGGGTTCTTTAAATCTTTTGGTCTGGGGATTAGACTTTATGTGGGGTTAGGGACCTCAGTGGGTATTTTTACTGCTGCTGAGTGCTTTACTTTCTAGTTGTTGGTACTTGATTGTTGGGTCTCAATTAGTGGGTTTCTGATGTGTCGTTTTCTGCTTGTATTAAGTTCCTAGTTTCCTTCATTTGTGGCCTTAATCTGATTTTTATTGGGAATTTTGATCCTAGTGGTAGTCATTACTGCTTTTCTTCAAGCGGTAATTGGGGCTCTCTTGTCATTATATTTGTGCTTTGGGATTTGGATTTGGAAATTTCATTTCTTGTGAAATGTAGTCCAAGTCATATCAGGTCAAATCCAACCAAGTATATGGTGATGTTGTCCCTTTTTTGAGTTATGGTGGTGCTGGAGTTATTACCAATGACTTTCCTCAATTGGGTATTCTTGGCCTGTTTGGTTTGTTCATCTTTGGGTCTTGAATCCCCAAGCCAAGCCTGTCATCCAACTGATTTACTGGCACTGAAGGAATTCGCAGGTAACCTCACAAATGGATCCATTATTGCAGCATGGTCGAAAGAATCCATGTGTTGTGATTGGAATGGAGTTGTCTGTGGGAATGGTGGTAATGTGTCAGTTGCACGTAGAGTGATTATGTTGAACGTGTCCAGCAAAGGTTTGGAAGGTGAAGTTTCACATGCTTTGGGCCGCTTAGATCAGCTAAATCTGCTTGATCTCTCGCGCAATCATCTCGAAGGCGAATTACCCAATGATCTTTCGAATTTGAAGCAGCTGAAAGTTCTTGATTTGAGTCATAACATGTTAACTGGTCCGGCTTTGGGTGCACTTGTTGGTTTGGAACACATCCATTCACTTAATATCTCTAACAATTTATTCAATGGGGAGTTGTTCAGCTTGGGAGAATTTCCCAATCTCGTTGTGTTCAACACAAGCAACAATTTATTCACTGGTGGCTTCAATTCTCAAGTTTGTTGTTCCTCCAAGAAGATTCAGGTTCTTGATCTTTCAGTAAACCATTTTGTTGGCGGGCTTGAAGGCTTGGAGAATTGCAGCACTACTCTACAACAGTTGCATGTGGATTTCAATTCATTTTCCGGTCCCCTCCCGGACTCGTTGTATTCCATGTCTTCTTTGGAGCATCTTTCAGTCTCTGCCAACATTCTCTCTGGCCAGATAAGCAACAAACTCAGTAAGCTTTCCAGCCTTAAGACCTTAAATTTATATGCGAATAAATTTTCAGGGCCCCTTCCAAATGTGTTTGGAAACCTAACACAGCTAAAACAGTTACTAGTTCATTCAAATGTATTCTCGGGGTCATTGCCTTCCACTCTAGCACTCTGTTCAAATCTAGAAGTCCTTGATCTTCGAAATAATTCTCTATCTGGTCCTATTGATCTTGATTTCACTGGATTGCCTAATCTTTGTGTACTTGATCTTGCCACTAACCATTTTTCGGGTGCACTGCCCAATTCACTATCTAGTTGCCAGGAACTGAAAACATTGAGCCTTGCCAAAAATAAATTAGGTGGCCAGATACCTGAGAATTATGCAAACCTTACATCTCTTTCATTTCTTTCATTGTCAAACAACAGTTTTGTGAATTTATCTAGGATGTTATCTGTTCTGCAGCATTGCAGAAATCTCACAACCCTTATCCTCACAAAAAACTTCCATGGAGAGGAAATACCAAAAAGTTTAAGTGGGTTTGAAAACCTAATGATTTTTGCACTGGGAAATTGTGTTCTCTATGGCCAAATACCAGCTTGGTTATCTAACTGCAGCAAACTACAAGTTCTTGATTTGTCTTGGAATCAGTTGAATGGAAGTATTCCTCATTGGATTGGTCATATGGAGAGTTTGTTTTATTTGGACGTCTCAAATAATACACTCTCAGGAGAAATCCCAAAGAGTTTGACAGAGTTAAGGAGCCTCATTTTTGCAAACAGAAGCTCACTAAATCCTAATTCATCCTTTGGCATTCCTCTGTATGTTAAGAGAAATCAGAGTGCTAGAGGTTTGCAGTACAATCAGGCATCAAGTTTCCCTCCATCAATATTTTTGTCAAACAACATGTTAAACGGTTCAATTTTGCCTGAAATTGGGAAGTTGAAACAGCTCCATGTCTTAGATTTGAGCAGGAACAACATAACTGGGACTATCCCTGTCTCCATTTCCAATATGGAAAACCTGGAAGTTTTGGATTTATCGAACAATAATCTTTATGGATCAATTCCATCATCTTTCAATAGGCTCACATTCCTGTCAAAGTTCAGCGTGGCGAATAATCGTTTGCAGGGAGCAATACCAGCAGGTGGCCAGTTCTTAAGCTTCCCCACTTCAAGCTTTGAGGGTAACCCTGGAATTTGCGGGGGAATACTTTCTCCTTGTGGAGCTGTCAATAATAAGGGGCTCCGACCAGATATCTCAGCTAGTTCCGATAGTCAGTTTAGGCGAAGCAGTATCCTTGGAATAACAATTGGTATAGGAGTTGGGATTGCTATTCTCCTGGCATTTGTTCTATTAAAAATGTCAGAGAGGGACAGGGGAGATCCAATTGAAAATTTGGATGAGGAATTCAACAGGCCAAACAGGTTATCTAGAGCTTTTGGATCTTCAAAGTTGGTTCTTTTTCAGAAATCAGAATGTCTGGATCTCACAGTTGCAGACTTGTTAAAATCAACTAACCATTTTAACCAAGCTAACATTATTGGCTGTGGGGGATTTGGTCTGGTTTATAAAGCTGAGCTTCCAAACGGCATAAAAGGTGCAATTAAAAGACTTTCTGGGGATTGTGGGCAAGTAGAACGTGAATTCCAAGCTGAAGTAGAAGCTCTCTCAAGAGCTCAACACAAAAATCTCGTTTCTCTTCAAGGATACTGTCAGCATGGGAATGACAGGTTGTTAATATACTCGTACATGGAGAATGGAAGCTTAGATTATTGGCTACATGAGAGAGTTGATGGAAGTTCACTTCTTAGGTGGGACACTAGGCTTAAGATAGCCCAAGGAGCAGCTCGTGGATTGGCATACTTGCATAAGGAGCCAAAGATAGTTCATCGAGACGTTAAAACTAGCAACATTCTTTTAAATGAGAGATTTGAAGCTCATTTAGCTGATTTTGGGCTCTCAAGGTTGCTTCGTCCGTGTGATACTCATGTGACTACAGATTTGGTTGGAACCTTGGGGTACATTCCACCTGAATATGGTCAGACATTGACAGCAACATTCAGGGGTGATGTATACAGCTTTGGTGTCGTTCTGCTTGAGCTACTTACAGCAAAGAGGCCAGTGGAAGTTTGCAAGGGAAAGAATTGCAGAGATTTAGTGTCGTGGGTTTTTCAAATGAAATCCGAGAAGAGGGATATGGAAATATTTGATTCGTTTATATGGGATATGGTTCGTGAGAAGCAACTACTAGAAGTACTTGGCATAGCTTGTAATTGTATAGATCGGGATCCGAGGCGGAGACCCTCTATAGATCAAGTTGTTTCATGGCTTGATGGGGTAGGAATTGAAGGTACTAGACAATAAAATTCATTAATGTGTTTTCTGTTCACATATTTTGGTTTCTTTTATGAATAGTAGAACTGTAAAGCATCAAAAGTTTTAAGTTTATATCAATGTAGGGGAAGTGTTTTGATGGTGCAACTTCGATTTGATTTTCATATATACAAGAGTACTGGATAATTATAGTTCTGAACGGTATTATACAATACTCTGATGATTTATTATTGTTGCATATATATGGTGTTTCTGTGGAGGGTTTTTCTCTATACATGAAAAAGACCTAATCTCTTAAACACTGGTCGCATAAAGAAATGATCAGAATCTCTTTAACCACCCGACCAAAAAGGAATTACATAGAAGGCAAATATAATACGATTTCTTTATATTGCCTTCTTTCTACTTCAATCCACGAATCCATGCCGCCTAACCTGACAATGTTAATACAAGTGCACGTAGAGCAGCTGCCACGCGTCTACTAGGCAGGCAGGCATGCATGCATGCATGGTAGCTACGTGTCTATATAAAACCACATGTACGTGGCACCTCAGATCTGCCCTCTTCTTCTACACACACGTCTCTGTAATTAAAGAGGTATGCCTATTTTGACGTTGTTCAACAATATAGTAATTCGTTAAGACTTCCCTTCAACTTATAATATCCTCATTTTGTTCTAATTTCTCACCCAACAATGGATTCTTCGGAGCTTCTTTCACCTATGTGCCTGGCCAATATCCTCAGGTACTAAATACTCTCCTCCCGTTCAAAAAACACATGATAGGCCGGCCCATCGTAAGATTTATAAAATTAAGGATATATTTTCTTTCTATGTTTATCCTTGTATTCGTTGAGTATACATTTAACAGTGTGGGTCTATTTGTATGTGTATATGGAATTTCAGGGCGGCAATTATTTTGTTGATGATGCGTGCGAGGCCATGAGCAGGTGGAGACGGAACATATATCGTCTGGAATGGTGAGATCTGAGAGTGCCAAAACAGATAGGTTGAAGAGCAAGGATCAATTAGACAACACAAGTGATGCGGCTCGATCGAGACACGGCCGAAATGGTAATGGAAGGGGTGGTCTAAACAATGAAGACGGGGCTCAATATTGGAGAGATGGCCATGCATGGATGCTGCAAAGGATACTACTATTCATAACATTAAAGATAATGATGACAATTTTAGTCAACAAGGGATACAACAACAATAGTAATAATAATGTTACTGTTAATAGTACGTACACCAAAATCAAATGATCACAATGATGGTGGAGCGGTGGGTTTGAGGAAGCGTGCTGGAAAGGATGGAGCCAGGATCCATTTTGCCACATATATATATATATATATAGAGAGAGAGCAAAGATCAAGTGCATATTCTTTATCTTACTCATCCGTGCTCACCCTCCTTTAGGCGACGGTTTCAATCATACAACCGTCGTCTATATTTTTAGCGACGTTATATGTTGTCCGTCGCTAAAAGTATAATAGGCGACGGTTGTATGATCACAATGATGGTGGAGCGGAGGGTTTGAGGAAGCGTGCTGGAAAGGATCGAGCCAGGATCCATTTTGCCATATATATATATATATATATATATATATGAGATAACATATATTTGTTATGAATAAAAAAGGGTAAACACTACTAGTTGACGTTTTAACACTTGAAACTACTCTAGTAAAATTCTTCAATTGGCAACAAATTTGGAAGATTCGCATATAATTTTGGAAGATTTGTGTTTTACATTAATTTAATTAATTAGGATTTATAGTTTATTAATTAGGGTTTATTAATCATGACTTAGGATTTATTATAAATTCTAAATCCTAATTAAAAAAGTCAAATTCTTATTGTGAAATTAATTGGGGTATAATGGTCTAAGTTGTTTGTCTAGTCCATCCTCTAATATTACTAGCGGACGCCGTGTCCTCTCTTTTAATTTTAGCAACCGGACGCTCTAAATGTTATTTGTTTATTTTTATCTATAATAAATATATGTTGAGGATCATTGCTCCATATATATATATATATATATATATATATATATACCTTGATCATATATACGTTGTATATCCCCTTTAGCGACAAATCGGACGACGGTCTGATTTGTCACTATATGTTCAATCCGTCGCTAAATGTTGTCTGTCGTTATATGTTGTCTGTTGTTAAAAACTAATACGACGGTTCTCTGATATAGCGACGGGCTGAACCGTCGCCCGGTCTGTTGCTAAAGGGGTAAGCATGATATCATGTAAAATAAAAGGGTGAGCACTTGAAATGGATTATATATATGTATATAGAGATCGATTCATAGCAGACGTAAAAAAATATCTAGCCTTACAACATATCGCAACCCTTCGTCCGAAAATCGAGCAGTCTCTTCATGTAAAAAATATTTGCCACGCATGTCTCTTCATTCCAAATCACATGAAATAAAAGTAACAACAAGATTATGCTAGAAGAAATAGAAAATTCTTGAGTTTTTGGTCGAACTCTTTGTGTGATCCCTTTGTGCGTATCCAAGACGTCTTCTGTTTGCAGTTCTATCTCGTCTTATATAATAAAGGGGACTTAACGTCCGCAGTATTAAAGTGCGGACTAGACTTTTAAGTTCCATTATTGAAAACGACGTCGCCCGATCGTTGCTTCGTAATCCCAACGTTTGCAGTATTAAGTTGAGAAAGGGGAACTGGTCCGGAGGGACATTTTGATTATCCATCCCGTCCGCAGTATTAAAGTGCGGAATGTTGAAAATTAAACCGCGGACGGGGTCTCTATAAGACCGCTCGATCTTCGAACGAAGAATCGCGATGTGTTGTAAAGTTAGACTCTTTTTTACAACATTTACTGTTGATCGATTCAATATATATATATATATATATATATATATATATATATATATATATATGTCCTTGGGCAGTTTAACTATAATAACTACTTCAGTTGATGCGGATAAAACCTTGTCCAGTAGTCTCAATTCGAAAGTACCCGTTTGCTATCAAGTATCAATCTTGCCTTGTTATCTGGCTGGCTCCAGGCTGTGTTGAGGTATAGCCAAATATTTTATTTTTATTTTCGAAAATTATAGGACTAATAAACAACCAACTCTACTGAATATGACAAGGAAGACCAATTAACCATGACCATCTAAAATCAATGAACTTAATTCATTGACCTGCAGACATTTGGTGGCCCACCATATTATTTTCATGTACGGAAGGGATAATCTTACCCACAAAAATTTGATATTTTTGAAAATAAAAAAAATTGAATATGTAATAATATCAAAAATAATATGCAGAAACTTTTTAAATTTTCCTAAACAAAATTTTATCCTAAATTCCAAAGTAGTCAGAAGTCCTATCACCCAACCCAACCAAACCTAATCTAATAGACTAATACCACCATATAAGGATTTTTTTTCCCTACACATTCGTCCTGTCCTGATTAATTAATCCTAATAGTACTACTACTTTTTCGTTAATTTTCTAAATGTTAGGTTTGGTTAGGTCAGGTCCAATTCTATTTATTAGACTGCTCGTCTAGTTGATGGCTTTTGTTTCTTGACTGATGGGTCCACAGTCCACTCACCTTCATCCGGATATTAATATCAACTTCCCTCCTTTATCTGTTTATGCTGGTTAGAGGATGGTAGTATTTTTTTTTTCTCTTAATACTTTTACATTTAATTTTTTAAAATTTTATTTGCCTCTTAATCAATAAAAAAAAATTCTAAATTATTAAGAGTGGTATCTCAATAAAAAATTTAAATTTATTGAGTTTCTATAAATATTGTACTCCCTCTATTCCAAATTTAATTCAAGATCTTGAGTTTTGAAAAGTCAATTTGAAATACTTTTAAATTTAAAAATTATTTTTTATATTTTATACTTTTTAGTTACAAAACAGCTTCTGAAATTAAAATGTTATTTCATCTAATTTATTAAGATATATACTAACAATTCAAATCTCAATTGCTCAATTTTATCAAACGCTGTGCCTTATTATCCATGTGAATTCAGATCTATATTTCATTCTTTCAATCCAAACGCTGCATAATATTACACTAACAACTTGTCAACTTACTATGTATATAACAAACAATATCTTTAATATTTTAAAATTAAGTTATGATTTTTTACCGAATTACGATCGTAATATATATCAATACATAATATTATCGATTATAATTACTCACATAATTTTCTTTCAACAGATATATCATTTCTTTCAAAATTTAACACACGAGTCTTTTTTGTCAAACAGAGACCACTAAACTACCATATTTATAGTTTTTAAAACTTTAAACAAATCAGTTTGAATATTAAGCTTTTAGTTTAAATCAGTTTGAATATCAAGCTTTTACAAATTAATTATTAACTTAGAAAGCCAAAATATGTCTCTATTTTTGGGACACAAGGAGTAAGAGAGTGTCCTGTGTGCATAGTTGAAGTGTTTCAAATGAATATAAACTATCGGGAAGGATCAATAGCATAAAATTATGCTATTTAAGACATTATGCTATTTAAAGATTATGCTCTTGATCCTTACCGTATAAACTATATAACATCCCAAATCTCAAGTCCCACATCTCGATTTTTAACAAACATCCAAAGCTGTTTGTTTAGGCGGTGTTTGTGGAGTCAAAGAGTTTGTCCGCAATAACTTATAAGTTGGTTAAATTATTTTTTACTGTTAAGTGTTTGAGACCAACTTATTTTTTAATTTCAAAGTTATTTTTGATAAATAACAAATTCTGATTTATTAAAAAATTATTAAGTGTTTGTGCCTAAAGGCAAAGCGTAACAAAATTCTACCTCTCTCCCCGTTTTAACAATCTAAAAATTAAAATGAATCTAAACCGTCCTTGTGCTTTCTCGCCCAAATTCAAATTGGGTTCTATCTTAATTCTTAATATGACTTATAAATCATTTTAAAATAAGTAAGTTTGACCAAATATAAAGACGGTTTTGCCTTGTTTTAAGGTAACTGATATTTTCACATGGTACTATCTCACATGAGCATACAGTGAATGAGAAGGAACCATGTTAAAATATCAAAAACACATGTGAAAATAATATTCCCCTATTTTAATAGTGTTTACATCTTATTTTAACTTATAAGTCATTTTAGTCAAACACTTTCACATTTTATTTTAACTTAATTTCTGACTTATAAATCGAAAAGGTGTCAAAATACTTTTATTCATAAGTTAGCACTTAATATGACTTATAAATCATTTTAAATTTTAATTTATAAGTCATTTTAAAATAAGTCATCCCGAACATGCCCTTATGGACAAAAGTGAAAGAGATGGTGAGGCGCCCCGTGGTTGTGGTCCTCGCAACTTTTTCTTTGTTTTTCTCTCCTCCTATTAACCTTCAGCATGCCTTTCTCCAGTTTCATCTATTGCAATATACTTAATTAATTTCTACACTTAATTCAGTTCTCAGCTTATATAGGGCCAGATTAGAAATGGCTTCTGATGATGCAAAACCATCATTTACCTTGACATATAATAAGCCTAATGCTAAGAAAATAGAGTATGAAGATGATGACTATGAAGATGAAGATGACTACACAGACCAAGAAACAGGCGGTGGTGGGTTCGGTTTTAAGCAGGGAACGATGAAGAAGAAGGCAGCGCTAGTTGCTGCCAATGGAAGGGTGGCGCCACCGTGCTGTCAGGTGGAGAATTGTGGTGTTGATCTAACCAATGAGGGGTATTACCGGCGACACAAGGTTTGTCAAGTTCATGCCAAGGCTCCGGTGGTCATTGTTGCCAGAGCCCAGCAGCGATTCTGTCAGCAATGTAGCAGGTTCTTCTTCATAACCCTTTTAACCTTTAACTGAAAAGTTTTGCTTCCAAGTGTTTCTGCAATTTTGTCATTTTTGTAATAGCTAGGAATTGGATAAGCTTTAGTGGCTAGTAGCAATGCATAAAAAGAGTATTAAACCTTTTCTTTTACAGAAATTTCTAAAACTGATATGGTGTATAATTCTAGCTCATCTTAAAATGGTAAAGTTAATATTTCATTTATTAATTATTACTTTAAAATTTATGGGATTAATCTTTCCTGCTGAATCTAGCAGACTGGCAGTTCAACTAATTTTGAGTTTTGTGTGTTTGATGGGTAGGGGAAAAGGGGTTCCTGACTTCCTGCCCCTCTAAAAAGAAAAAGTATTTTGGTATTCCGGCTAAATCTAGGGAGCCTGTTAAAGACTAATTTGCTATGCCCCACCTTAAATAATTCAGTATGTTTTAATAGATCACTACTGTTGCTAAACAGAAGGAAAAGATATTTCATTTCCATATAATTGATTGCTACAAGTTCTTGTATGAGATGATGAATTGAAGAAATAAACAGCCTTTTCCAGATTCCAGCAAGAAACTCTGGGCTTCAATTTTTCCCTACTTTTCCAATCCTAATAGTGTGTTTGGTAGCTAAAAGTATGCTAGCGTCTCCAATTCAGGTTTCATGAAATAAGAGAGTTTGACAAAGCAAAGAGGAGTTGCCGCAGGCGCTTGGCCGGACATAATGAGCGACGCCGCAAATGCTCATCTGAAACTCAAGAAGAAGCCTCAAGCTTTGGTGGACCGAGTCCTAAGTTGAAGGAAATTCAACATAAACAGGCAAATGAAAGAGGATCAGCCCTCCCAGCGAAACCCTCTTCCTACAAACATTTCCGCATCCGTTGACAACAACAAATGCTTACTCTCTTCTGTCATTCCATCGCATCTTAAACTACCATTCAATTCTGAAAGTACCTATCATTGTTAATACCATCTTAGTTCATCCATGCCCCTCCAACTAGTTAACTTTGTCCTGCATCAAGTTAGTAGCTATTATGGTTCCTTCAATGTACTCTAGTGAGTGTTGGTTATGTTCAATATTTATTTTCTGAAGGTAACTTTCTTGAGTGAGCCTTTGTCTTCAAATTAACTTTAAATGAAGTTATTTCACGTCAATTCCAAATTAGTAGAGATTAAAAACAATACCGTCTCAAACTCAGCGATGACTTTAATAAACATTTCTTTCTTTAAAGAAACTTATGATTGTTCTATAATTACAATTTCACAGAACTCTTTCATGAAATATGCCCTTCAGAAAAAGCCCAATTACTTGTTTATACGAACCCGTAACATCCTTGATTTATTCAGCACATAAAACATCCTTGATTTATTCAAGCACATAAAACCCAAGCAACAGCACTATATGGACAGTATATACTTATACAGCACAGACATAAACAACATTTTAAGATACAAAACACTAGATGGCAACAGATTTTTAAGTTAGACAGGAGGTTGAGATGCAGGAGAACCTGGCTAGGATCAGCGAAACTTTACAACAATGCAGGAAATGTCATCAGTGCTTTTCCTCACAAGTGCCTCTTCAGTAAGGTGCTTTGCTGCTGATCGAGCATCCTTTATGTGCTTGATACAATCCACAGCTTCTTGATTTGACAAAACCTGACACCATATAAGAAATGTTATTCAATGCAAAAGGTTAATTGAAAGAAGAGTCGTTTATTGTTAAGGGTTTTTGAGCAATTTTGAGAAATATCCACTAGTTAATAAATTAGCCAAGAAGCAAGAGGCCTATTTAGATCCAATGGCACAACTTTTGACAATCAATTGGTCCAAGCATTAATACAAGTAGAAGAGCAACTCCAAATCAACTCATCCTAAATTACTGCAGTTCTTTCTCCACTTTCAAAGCTTCAATGTGAACTACACTTTTGCAACAGAAGTGCAAACAGAGTCACCCCGAATAAGTAGTATGAACAATATAACAGATCATGGAATGGAGGAAATCAACCTTCCATATTCCATCACTTGCTAAGATAACAAATTCTGTATCATCATCTATTCTTTCCACTGACACGTCTGGTTCTGAACTAAGGTGTTTTTTCAAGCTCTTGTCACCGAAGGCCCTGGTTACTGCCAACTGTCCATCAACACGAAGTACATCACCTGCAATCAACACAATGTATCATTAAGAAAACGAACAGGAGAAGGGGAAAAGTTGAGCATCAAAGAGCTTTGATCAAGGTACGCCCATTCAAATCATGATTATACCATGAAGGTTAATGAAACTTTGATTTTTCAGTTGTTGCATGAACATAAAATGAAATGCAATAGCAATAGCAATAGCAATAGCCAAGTATGAATGAACATTCCCATTAGTTGAAGACCTTTAATAATTAATTTTTCAAATTGAACAAAATAAAGTTTGACCACTAAAATTCAACATGGGATAGATTACCAGGATAATATTAAATTGACATTTTGAAACCAACTTAAACTTTCATTCTTCAGTCATACTCTTGAAGACCAGATATATTTTAACTCAAGTAAAAACACAAATTCTTATAGAGAATGTAATATGATTATTGAAATGTTAATTACCAAAAGATACCAAAAAAGTCCAAGATGAACTAAAGTCAAATGTCAATAGTAGGCTAAATTTCATGCGTCCAAATCCAAACCAGATGATGTTATGATGCTAACTTGATAATTAGTATCACAAAGATGGAACAGTCACTAGTAGAGGTGCATAAATTATGTTTAAATATCTTGTCACCTGGAAAGTTGGACACGAAACCACCTCTGTCCTCAATACTACTTCGTTCCTTGCTAGGCTCATGATCAATCGATAGTTGTTTGGCCACTCCATTCTTGCACATAACAGCTCGAGAATCCCCAACATTAGCAACAACCAGCTTTTGACAATTAATTAATATTGCTGTAACCGCGGTTGAACCCCCTTTACCAAAATCAGCTGCTTTATCCAATATCATTTTGTCAGTTATACGATATGCTCTTCTGACTGCCTTCTCTGTCTCAGTCCAGAAATCGGGCTGGTTGCAGCAAGAGAAAAGGAGAGAATGATTGGAATCATTATTTACTACCAAATTCAGATGAAAAGGAGAGAACAGGAAAGAAGACAATTAGGTATCACCTCTTATTCATGAATTGGTCTATATTCATATTTCCACATGACTAATAGACCAAATTCAAAATATTGTATTAGTTCAGTTAAATTTAGTTTGAGAAAATGAGAAGTACAAAAGCAAATTATTCACAAGTATCTGTTACCTCGTTTAGTATATTCTCAAACAGATGAGACCGCAAGTAATCAGGAATATCGTGGCTCGAATGACCATCAAATATTGCAAATAGACCAAGCTCTTTGTCCTCAACTTGCTTAAATTGTGCAAAAACATAATCTTCCATGTCATGATATGATTTCCCCTTTACCAAGTGATATCCATGTGTTAAGTACTTTGACATCTTACTCTTTCCTTTTCCAGTCTCAGTTGTAGATGAACCTAACCCAACTTTTTCCTGAAAAAATACAAAATTAAATAAATTTAAAAATAAATAAATAAAAGAAGAGGAAAAAGAAAAAAAAAAGCAACAATTTCTTGGTGAGAGCAATCTATGCAGAAGATTTACTAATTATACTGAATTCAGAAAACATGAAGGAAAAAATAAATCCTGCAGTTGACAAATACTTCACAAATTTCACATATATTAAATAGATTTTTTTATACATATAATTGTATATACATAAAGACATTAAAATTTCAATACAAGTATTAACTCGTGAAAGAATGTTAAAAAAATAAAGAAAAACAAAAACTTTAAATAGAATACTATCTAGAAATTTAAGAAATATATTATGTAATTAATTCTTATAATTTTATAGATACTACTATTATAAACTTCTCTCCATCCTCAAAATTATGTCACTAGGATTTTGTCCTCAAAAGGATGTCTAAAAGTACATAAAACAAATGTAAAATATGGAATAAATACTAATTTACCCAAAGTGCGGATATCCCAATATAAACAACACTTGAGCTACGCATAACACTTGTATTAAGGATTTATATACAATGTGAAAAGAAGAAAAGAATGGAGAAAGATTAAATGAAAGGGAACATTCTGTAATGTATGTTAATCCTGTACAAATTGAGAAGCCATTATATAAACCAACATACAAATGTGACTATGCTCCGCAACCATCATGGTATGAAAGCATTGAATGCTATGTTGAGCTGTGTTGAGCAATGTTGAGCTATGTTGAGCAATATTGAGCTAGGTTGTGCTAGGTTGGGCTATTACTACTACGGTACTACCAACTTAACAAGAACAATAACAAAGCTTGGTGCAATTTTCTTCATAATAATCAAGGTCAAAGTCAAATTAAGAGAACAAGTCATATCAGCAACATACCACAAACCCTTTCAGTTAACAAATGAAAGCATCCTAATTCCTACCCCAAGCTCACGCATGGGTGGCGATTGACAGCGTTGGACTTGGATTTACTAGATTTGATTATCCTTCTCTATAAATGACATCTAGATGTATCTGAAAGAGCCAATTACTTTAAAAGAACTAGAGGACACGAATTTTAGGCAGGCTTAAGCAATATGGTGAATAAAAGTGTAATAGTCAACAAAATAAAACGGCAGTATGTTCTTTTATCTATGAATATTGCACAATGTCCTTCACTTACTCTCTGAAGGTAATTAATACCCATTAGTACGAACCTACCACTGAATTTTTAGTGCCTCTAATTGAACAAAATAAAAATGTTTTCATGAATTGGGAAGGCATCTATTTAAGTTTAATCGCCACCGTTTTCACAATCCAAATGTGGTCATTCTTGATAAGGAAGCACAAAGAAGTGAAATATTTGATCTCTATAGATACTCCGCAAGTGAGATAGATTACGTTCTTATAAGAGAACCGGGAAAATTAGGCAAAAGAAAGTAACTTTTATAAAGGCTTCACTTTCATCATAATTGGAAAGCACTTCATTGTTAGTGAACACAGTTACTGTACCATTCCATCTGCAATGCTATGTACCTACCCAGTTATTTTATATGGTCAGACATTCTGCAAGTCTATTCAGAAAACCATAAATACATTGAACTATTCTATTATGGTTAATTTCAGCTTCCAAAAAAACAGCATTTTAGCTCTCTTCATGCGGAAAGGTTGTTGAAACCTAACAAAAAATAACAAACAAAGAAAGTAAATACTCCCCCTCCGTTCAACAAATGAGTCCTATTTGTAAAGTTTGCAACATTAAGTGTATATTTAGATTCCATGTGTATAGTAGTGATGACTTGGTAATGAAATTATGGTGACAAACTTGAGAGTATTGTGTCATTTTATACTACTATGAGTATCAATGAAAAGAGGATTCATTTTGTGGGACGGAGGGAGTACAAGTTATACTAATCTCTGCATCCAAATTTAGGCTCTTTCCTCCATTTGAGGCCCTCACCCTCCTCATATAAAGGGAGTCCTTCTCGGAAACTAGATTTAACCTACCAATTACCAAACCTCATTATGTTGAAAATCCTTTTTATTTTCTACATTAAAAGCCAAAGAGTCAACTAAACATCCAACTTCATAATATTAAATATATGTGCCATAACATACTAAACCAACATCCTAATTGTATATCAGAAATATCTTAATCACTAAAGTCTAATTCCGCAATCCATTGTTAGAACTCGAGATCCCTAAAGTCTATATCTGAAACAATGAACTTATTATTCTTAGATATTGAAGTTGGCAGAACCTACATAAATTGAAATTTCAGTGTACTGCAGTACCACTTAAGTTAGAGCAGAAACAATAAGTAGGTAATTTCAAGTAAAACAATGACTAGAACACAATCAATTTGTCAACATAAGAATTCATAACATAACATGGGATTTAGAAATTAGGAGCATGTACCTTCATCTTGTGGAGGATTTCTTTGCCTGTCATGGCTTGAACAACTACTACAACTTAAATGAAGAAGATTATACAAAATTCAGAGATACAGAGAACAGGTTGGAGAGAGAAAGAGACATTCGTGTTTATTAAAAAGAAGCTCGCACAGTATGAGTCCGCGTTTTCTGTCGTTTCGTCACGCCTTCGCGCCACATCAATTTTATTGTTTCGTCCTATGTACCCTATTTTCTAATGCCAACTAATTTTCACGTTTTAAAATAATACTTCCTCCGTCCCAAATTAATTGTTCAGTTTTGACTTTTTAAGTCAAATTGACTATTTTTAAAATTAATAATTAAGCATATATAAATATATTTCTAAAATTATAAAAATTGGGGTTAGTAATAAATTGTATATATTTTCTTTTGGTTATAATCTCTTCACCTATATTTTAGTAAAAATAGTAAAAAGATTAGTTTTAAAAATGGTAAATTTGACTTTAAAAAGTCAAAACTGAGTAATTAATTTGGGACGGAGGGAGTAGTATTTTTTTAAGACTCATTATTTATGTGAAAATATCAAATTTGTACGTAAAAATATTAGTTCTCTTTTCAAATTTTTAATTATTACTACCTCTCTTTCAAAAATAAGGATATATTTTATGATATTAATATTTAAAATTAGATATATATTTTTGTAAATAAAACTATTAGAAAGTATTACTTTCATCCCAAAAAATTGACTTAGCTTTCTTTTTTATTTTTATTTAATTGACTAATTTTAGAATTAAATTTAAGTATATTTATTTATATTTTTAAACTCACGAAAATTGAGGTTAACAGTAGTAAATTTGATATTGAAACTAGTATTTTCACATATTAAAATAATATTTTCACATGAGTCTCTCGTATAGAGGTGAGACCCAATCACTATTTATGTAAGACAGTTTATGTGAAAATATTAATCTTTTAGATAAAAATATCAGTTACAATATAGTTTTTTTTATAGTATAATTCTTCCACCTCCACCTCAACCTCCACCTCCACCTAAACCAATTGAACTAAGCAATAAGCATATAAGGCCAGAAGGCCAGCAATTGTGAGTAAATGACACGAATGGCGTACCATGGGGATGTGCAATTATTTAAAAATATTTTTCCTTCTTTTTCTGCTTTTTTACACAATAAAAAGTGTTTTAATTGATTTTAAATTCTAAATTTATTTAAAATAGATAATTTAAAAAATTATAGAGATTTTAAAAAGTATTTTATTAATAGTTAAATTTTAGGCCTATACCAAATACAAAAATCAAAAAATTAAGTTTTATTTTATTATATATGTATATAGATATATAAAATTAGGGAGAGGATCAAGAGTAGAACTCTTAAGTAGTAGAACTCCCTTAAATAATAGAATTGTATCAAAACGACGTAGTTTTGATAAGACGCGGTGGCATTTTTGTAAATACTATGCCACCGCGTATTTACAAAAATGCCACCGCGTCTTATCAAAACTACGTCGTTTTGATACAATTCTTTTATTTAAGGGATTTCTACTACTTAAGAGTTCTACTCTTGATCCTTTCTGTATAAAATTATAGATATAGACATGTGTTTTGCCTTCTTTAAAAAAAATTAAAATACTAAGCATTCATAAAACACTATCTTTATGTTAATTTATAAGTTAATCCTAGTTAATTATTATGATTGTATATTTTAGTATATCTATATTATAGTATTGCTACAACTTAATATAGCTTACTTATGTTTTAATATCAACTCAATACTCGACTCGGCTCGATTAATTTACACCTCTATTTGGGAGTAACCAAAAGTGTATCTTCAATGGAACTAAGAAAATACTATTCCTAATTCCACATATGAAAATAAATAAATAAAAATAAGTTAACATGTGAATCTTAAAATTCAAAAGGAAAATTATATTTATGTTATGTATGAATTGTGACTAATGTGAAATCGTAAGAAATAAAATAAAACAATTTTATGCAGGTTTTTTCTTTACACAGTTTTATTTTATGTATTCACATACTTTGGTATTTATTATCAATATGAATTTGTCTCCATATTTAGCAACACTCGATTCAAAATTTATACGAGTTTGACTTGTGTTAGTTAATACAATCATAACTATTGAAAATCATCTAAAAATCTTGCTAATTATTAAATTTTTGTTTTCATAAACTTACAAGAATTTCATCAATTTTAAAATAAAAATATTACAAATTGATTCCAAAAAATACATAAACCCCGTGCTGAAACCCATTATTGCGTGATAGTCTTGTGGGAGCCCAAACAGCCCAATAACTTGTCACCTGAGTTCGTTCGGCCGTTCAATCTGTCTCCTCCCTCTCTTTAAGCGAGTATTTTAAGGAGGCCCGTCTCTTTTAATCACAATGAACAAAAGCAGATCTGACAAGCCCATTCAATCATTTTATAACTAACAAGTAGTAGAAAAATTTATTTAGATTTCATGCCTATTTAATCTACTACTAGACCTGGCAATATAGTTGGTTAATTGTCGGATCAACCTATATTAACTGAAACCAAATGGGTTAGTTAACTATTTTTATTTATTTGGGTTGGATAAAGTTTGGAACCATATTTTAAAAACGAAATATAGTTTCAACCTGGTAAACCATTTTTCGACCCATATTTTATTCCAAATCGAAATCAAAAGTCCTTTCTACCCATATTTAAATATTCAAGAAGCTCAATCACCCACCTACGCAACCCACCCCACCCACCCCCCCAACCCACCCCCACTCCCACCCCCACACCCACACCCTAACTCAAAAAAAATAATATTATGTGATTATGTATACACCTCTTACCCCCACCCCACCCTCCCCTCCCCTCACCCTCACCCTCACCAAACTCACACCCACCCAAAAAATATAATATTATGTGATTATGTATACACCCCGTACCCCCTACCCCACCCCACCCCCGCACCCCCGCACCCCCACTCCACCCCCACCCACACCCACCTACCTACCCACCCCCACACCCTAACCCCCCACCCACCTACCCTATCCAATCTACCTACCCACCCACACACCCCACCCACTTATCCGCCCCACTCACCCACACCTACCCACCCCACCCCACCAACCCTACCCCCACCCACTCACCCACCTACCCACCCACCCACCCACCCACTCACTATCCATCCCACCCCTACCCACCCCCCACCTCCCACCTACCCACACCCCTACCCACCCACCCACCTACCTACGCACCCCACCCAACCCACTTACCTATCCACCTACCCACCATTACCTCCCAAGAAAAAATAATATTAAGCGATTATGTATACACCACTCACCCCACCCATTTCCACACCCTATCCCTCCACCTTACCCCCACCCACGCCACCCCAACCCCCTAAAAAAATAATATTATATGATTAAGTATACATCCCTTACCCCCCCACTTACCCCCACCACCAATCAAAAAAAATAATATTATGTGATTATGTATACACCCCTTACCCTCCACGCCCCCACCCCCCCCCCACCCCCACCCCCACCCAAACTCAAAAAAAATAAAATGTATACACCATCCACCCCACCCATATTAAAAGTTCATTTAAAAGTTCTGTTTAAAAGTTAAAATATTTTAAAAATAATTAATATGGTTTTGAACCATAGCTATATGGTTCCAACCCGCATAACCCATATTAAAAATGGTTAATATGGTTTTAGTTCTTAAATTGAACCATAACCATATTTTGAAAACCAAAACCAACCCATAATTATATTTTGCCAGGCCTATCTGCTACACTGGCATAATTCCCTTTTGCTGAGTAACAAAGAAGCTTTCGTATTAAAAAAATAATTTTATGTCAAATATAAATTGTGACTAACATTTAACTGTAAATAAAAAAATATATTAATAATAAATGATTATATTTTTTACATATTTATTTTTTATGTATTCGTATACGTCCGTGCTTAATATTCATATTAATTTTTTGGCTTAAATATAATTTACTACTCTAAACTATGGCCATATTCTACTTCGGTGATCCACCTTTCAATTTTGTCAATTAGGTGGTTGAACTATCAATATTTTTCGATTTCATTCAATTGGGCCTGCTGTAAGACCCCAATTTTTATAAATAAAGATGAATTTTCTATAAATATCATTTTTGAATATTATGGAGTTAATTTGATATAATGTTATAGTTGTGGGTAATATTTATAAATTTTGTAAAGTAAGCAAGTTGTTATAAAATATTCGTTTGGTCGGAGAATATTCTTTTTGTCGGGGAATATTCGTACGACGGCACAATCATTGGTGGACCCCACAACGGAATTATTGTCGGATTGAGAAAACGACAGAATTATCTTTCTATAAAAATAACGGCTGAGGTGTTACCGTTAAAACCGTTAAAACTGTTGAACTACTCGGTAGTAAAAGTACAGTAATACGCGTGGTTGCATAGTAGCACACGGTATTGATTATTGATGCTTACGTGAGAAGTCACTCAGCTATACTCAATTATTGCTACAGTAATTGCTGCATCATATCTCTTAAATTATTGTCATAGTATCATCTGTATAATATGTTATATTATTAAATCAATAATTGAGACGTTGTGGTAAGTTTGGTTATTTTATGGGGGGCCATATGTCATCATCTAAGAGTCTCTTCGTCAATAGTATTTACCTTGGTCAATAGTAATTACCTTCGTCAATAGTATTTACCTTGGTCAATAGTAATTACTTTCGTCAATAGTAGTTGTCCCTTCAATATTACCAAGAGTCATTTGACCCTTCGTTAAGACCAAGAGTCATTTGACCCTTCGTTAAGACCAAGAGCCACCCTCAGTTTTTCTATAAATAGAGGCCTAGGACTTCATTATTTTTCACGAATTCATTCAAGCTATAGAGAGAGAAAGTATAGAGAGAATAAGAGAGAGAGAATAAAAGTATTCTGCTACATCACTTTTCCAATATCTAGTTCTTTTAAGGTAGGGAATATTATTTCTTTTATATTCATGAAGAGAACTTCTGTTATTCCATTTGTTATTATTCTGTTGGAATAACCAGTATACGCGGTCTACCCTATACTTGGTGACATTCTTCTATTATTCTGTTGGAACATCCTGTCTGTGTGTTTTACACCGGACCTGGTTCCGTTTATTATTCTGTTGGAACATCCTGTCTGTGTGTTTTACACCGGACCTGGTTCCGTTTTATTATTATTCTGTTGGAATATCCTGTTTGTGTGTTTTACACCGGACCTGGTTCCATTATTTATTATTCTGTCGGAATATCCTGTCTGTGCGTTTACGCCGGACCTGGTTCCATTATTCATTATTCTATTGGAATAACCTGTCTGTGCGGTCTATCGCATGCATGGTGATTTCTTTTGTTATTCCATTCTTTATTGTACTCAGTTGGTTAAGTTTTGACTTCTATACTCCATGAAATTTGTGGAATATCCTTGATAGTTGCGTTTCATCCAGTATTTTTTCAAGAAAATATTCTTCTAAGCATTCTTGAATTTTACTCCACAATGCAGTATCATGTTGACAATTTGGACGTTGTTAATTCCTGGATAAATTAATTCTTGAACTTGTTTTATTGAATTCTTATATCATTGTCATCATCCTCATGTTTATAAAATGTTGAAAGTCATCTGTGGCATGTAGTGCATAGATGGACTTGGTATGATTATGACCAGGGATTATTCGGTATAATCATGACCGTAATGTTACAAATGATGTGGTAAAAGTCCTCATTGGCCCGTAGTGCATTGATGGACAGTTGTTGGCATGATCATGACCATTAATGAATATACGAATATCCTTGGCCGTAGTGCAGGGGTGATTCGATGATGTGGATTATTTTATTAAGCTGAGTCCCAGCGATCACAGTGTTGAAAAACTTTTTCAATCATAAAAGATAGTAGCGTTTATTTTCTACTTGACTCTTTTAATGGATTGCTTGTTCCGCTACAGTTAAACTTGATGTCTATTATATTTTATCAGTTTAACATTGTTGAAGGCTAATGATAATTTATTCTGCATTATCTTAGTCATAATATTTCTTACTGGGCTAGTTGAGCTCACCCTTTCTTTCACTGTTCTCTTCAGGAAATGAGAACGTATCTGGGGCAAGTCGGGGAACGGAGTGATGGTCCGAATGATAGTATTAGTTAGTAGTCCTCACTATTCTATGTAATGGTGTGTTAATAAATGTAATGAGGACTCCTTTTGAGTATGAATACTCTCTAGAAGATAATATTTGTATTCAAACTCACAGTTTATGTTTTGTCGTATTGTACACGACAGTTGTATTAATCAGTTGTATTTGTATTCTGTACTATGTATCTGACGACTCAAGATGGGTGATGTATACCTAATTTTGGGGGCGTCACAGTTGGTATCAGAGCTTAGGGATATGATCCCTGGCTAAGATGTGAGAATAGAACTAGGAGGGGAGAGACGGGGAATTCCTTCGCTAGTATGACATACCTAAGTTTATTTGCATGGTATTTAATTGGTCGGTCATAATATAAGGATAATATATGACATATCAATTAATTTTTATTTTGTGGCAGTATCTGAAAATGGCATCTGAGAACGTTGAGAATAGCAATGGAGCACAGACGACTGTTGATTCACCACATATCAATAATCAGGATAATGTGCATCAGGAAGGTGTCAATCCTCATGCAAACAACAACACTGACCAAATGATGAATGATCAAATGTTTAGAGGCTTTATGCAATTCATGCAACAACAGGTGAAAGCGGCTCCTGTCCACAACGTAGGTGGAAATACTGGAAACTCTCTGGCGGTCACCGCTGTAAGACCCCGAATTTTATGAAATAAAAGTATTCAATTTTTCTTATAATTACTATTCAGTAAATGGTTAAATTGATAAAAGTTTAAAATTATGAGTGAAATATGATTTTTTTTCAAAATAAGCAAGTGGCTATAAAATAATCATTGTTGTCGGGGAATATTCGTTTGGTCGTGAAATATTCTTTCTGTCGGGGAATATTCGTACGACGGCGCAGCTATTTGTGGGCCCCATAATGAATAACTGTCGGGTGAAGAAAACGACAAATTTAAGTTTTTACAAATAACGGCGTAGTTGTTACCGTTAACACTGTTGGAATACCCGGTGGTTAAAATACAGTAATACGCGTTATTGCACAGTAGCACACGGTATTGCATAGTATTTTTGAAATTATTGATTCTTACGTAAGAAGGCACTACTCAATAATTGTTACAGTAATTACTGTTCAATATTTTATTTTATTGATTCAATAATTGCTACGTTGAAATTTTATATTATTGTTGTTCAATAATTGTCACTGCACAGTATTTCCCATTATCAGATCAATAATTCATATTATTTGAATAATATTATTAGATAACATTATTGGCAATGACTAGAAAGTTCTGTCTAAGGAGAGGTTTGGTCACCTAATTGCGCGCCAGTAAGGAGAAATTCTTATTGGAAAGCCCCCTCTTTCCTGGGAACGGCCTGGTTGTCATAAATGTGATTCTGTAATATTATTTGTGAATAATTAATTATTGATTCATATGATAAGAAAATATTTATTTTATGTGGATATAAATGAGGGATATATTTTTGTGGTTAAAAAATGAAGGAGTTAATGTTGAGATTTTTATCCGTATTTTTGTCGGAATGGAGGTATTAAAAATCAGGGTTTTTGAGATATTTTGCGGGGGTTATAATTTTTAATCCGACCGTTGGATCGTGGTAATTTTTGGATATGTTATACATATATAAGTTGAGTATATGCCCACACATTTTGAACCGTTAAAAATGAACGTATGATTTATTATAAATTTTACGAGATGACTGGTTCAGAAATTGTTGAATTTTCGGAGTTTATCATTTTGGTGGAAAATTCTAGAATTGGTGGGTCCCACTTGTGGTTGGTAAAGAAATGTGCTGAATTATATTTCAAATGTGGTGGGTGGGAATAGTAGCAGGTAAAGCCATCAGGTTGCAGGTCAAACCTACCAAAATTTTCCTATAAATAGAGGGCTAAGTTAGAATTGAAAATCACACCAGAAACATAAGCTTTCTCTCTTTCTCTCTCTAGATTATTGAGTGTATTTTGTGAGTATTTAGATACTTGGTGAGTTGCTATTCATCAGTGCGAGTTTCCTTTAGCGTCATATCCGATATCCAATCTGAAGTGCTGCTCTTTGAGGTAAGGGATAGTAAGGGATAGTAAGGGATATTAAGGGATTTTAAGGGTTGTTATGATTTTCAGTTTCGTAATTTTTCTGATCTTCAAAAATTCTGGAAAAATTTGAAATGATATTTTGATGAGTTTTATTGATTGTGTCCAAAAATGGTGATTTTTGGATGTATAGATTAAGAGTTATGAATTTTACGGGAAAAAACTATTTTAAAAGTAACAGCTTATAATTTCTTGTGGTTAACTCCAAAATTGATGAAATTTTTATTGAGAGTACATGTATATGATAGAAGTATACTCTGTAAATTTCAGAATTTTTAGACAAAAGTACAATTTTTGATAAATGTCTAAATATTCGGCTATTTTGGCCATATGAAAAATAGTAAATGACTTTTAAAAATTCTGAGAAAAATATATGTTCACTATGGGACTATATTATGCTAAATTCCAGAAAAGAAATATTTTTGGAACGGATTTGGTATTTTTCATGAAAATAGTCTAGTTATGAGAAAATGAATTAAATATGTTATGTGAAGTAAGAAAATTGGAAAATAGGATTTTATGGCTTGAGAATCCTATATATGAGGTATATGCAGATTTTTGATGAGGGTTTTGGTTATTGATGATGAAATCTTAAGAGTTGGCATTTTATGATGATTAAATGCATTAATTAGTAAAGTGTAAACAATTTAAATAAATTGTTTATAAGCTTAAGAATATTATTCTTTCAATATCATTATACCGAAATATTGGTATGTATATTATTGTGGAATTTCTACCTTTTTCATGTCAGGGTTACTATTCACGAGTTACTATTTATGAGTTACTATTCACGAGTTACTATTCACGACAAAATTGGTTTCTTTTTTTAACCAAATTATAGTTGATTTATGAATATTGCTCTTGAAATTAAATCCATGTTTTGACCATATTATTTTTATAATCATATATAACATTTTTATAACTTTGATGTTGAAATTCTCTTTCGCTTGAGTGTAAAGATGGGTAAATTATTGGTATGATCATGACTATGGGTTCTCTTTGGCCAGTAGTGCAAAGTTGAATTGTTGACTGGTATGATCATGACCATTGAATTTATAATTGAATATCTTTAGCTTAAGTGCAAAGGTGAAATGATCAACATGGTTATAATTATTGTTTATATAAATTCTGAAATGATTATATATTTCTTTGAGATATTAATATATTTGGCCTGTAGTGCAAATATGAACTGTTGATGAATATATTTGACCTGTAGTGCAAATATGAACTGTTGATGAATATCTTTGGTCGTAGTGCAAAGATGAATTATTGATGAATATCTTTGGCCTGTAGTGCAAAGATGGTCTGTTGATGAATATCTTTGGCCTGTAGTGCAAAGATGAACTGTTGTTGAATATCTTTGGTCGTCGTGCAAAGATGGATTTATTAGTATGATTATGAACAGGAACTGTGAGTTGGTATAACCATGATCTTTGATGTTTCAGGTAAAGACATGTGATGAAAATATTCTTCGTCCTGGGTGCGAAGAAAAATTTAGAATCACAATTATGATTATGAGTTATTCATATGATTGTGGAAAGGAACTGTTGATTGATGTTACAGGGATAAAATATTGTTGATGGATTTTTAACATGGAAGAGATAATGGACTTTATGGTCTATTTGACTCTTCTAATGGATTGCATGTTCCGCTGCAACTATGGTTGAAATTTTTTATCATCTACCATATGTTCTAAATCTCTGATTTATGATGAAGACTATTGATAATTTATTTATCTTTAGTCATGATATTCTTTACTGAGCTAGTTGTGCTCACCCTTTTGCTTCACAATTCCTTTCAGGTAATAAGAGTGTAGCTGGGTCGAGCGGGGGTAACAAGGAAATAGAACGGTGGTCTCTAGCTGTGGATGTTCTCCCGAAGTAGTATAGAAAAGTTCATTTAGTAGTTTTATTTGGTGAATCCAATAGGGTAAGGTGTACCCAACGTTGGAAGGGTGTTTTGCCACTATAATACAAGATGTCTAACGACATACAACCTCGTGTCATCATAAGACATGATTGTGCACATCCGCTTGCTGAGTATATATACGAGCACTACCTATATAATCTTGGTGTTTGTTTGAAGTATAATTCTCAATTAGAGACAGTAGAGATAATGATATGTCAAGAGAAGACTCACCATTGGGAAGAATATGATAGTAATCTTCTCGTTTTTCTTTGGGGTCTATTGGGTCAACCAAGGATAATTCTGTGGCCATATGATATCTATCATAACCTAGACGCATGGCCTCCCATGTACGAAGGTTTCCTTGAGCACTTCCCAAATATTCTAATTTCTAAAACAGTTTTTGAATATACCTTTATGTAAGGTGTCATTGTGAGGTGATGTCCACGGTTGGAACATGAGTCACATTTGGTATATATTTGTATCCAAACTCACAGCATATGTGTTGTTGTATTTTGCACGACAATTGTTGTAATAAAGTTGTACTTGTTTTCTGTACCATGTATTTGGCGACTCAGAATAGGTTAGATGGAATGGACCTATTTTGGGGTTGTCACAACCGCTAAACAGTTTAAGGAGCTGGGACCACCGGAGTTTAAGGGAGAACCCAAACCACTTGTAGCTGAAACATGGATAAAGCAGATCACCAAGATATTTGATGTCTTGGGTTGCTCCGAGGAGCAAAAGGTTCCCTTTGCCGCCTTTATGTTGCGAGGAGAGGCAGATTACTGGTGGGAATCGATAAAGCGTACTCAACCTGCCGCACTGAAGATGTCCTGGGAGAAGTTCCAAGAGCTGTTTAACGACAAATACTTTCCCGAGAGTATTCGTCACATGAAGGAGGTGGAGTTCATCAAATTGGAGCAGAATAATATGACCGTGTCGCAGTACGAGGCAAAATTTGCGGAGTTATCCAGGTTTGCGTCCCACCTGGTGGATAATGAAGAAAGAATGACGCGGATGTTTTTAAGAGGTTTGAAGCCGGAGATACGTCAACATCTTGTTTCTCATAAACTGTGTTTGTATTCAGATGTTGTAAATAGGGCTCAGTTGGTGGAGCGCGATAACGAGACAACGCAACCAAAAGAGAGTAGCCGGCAAAATGATAATACCAGTGAGAGCAGTCATCGAAGCGGTGACAACAAGCGTGGAGGGAATCAACAGGCCAGAAATGGTAACCACTTCGGTGGTAATCAGGGCCAAAATAATAAGAATGGACATTTCAAGAAGAGGAGATTCAACAATGATGGAAAGACGTCAGCACCAGCACCTGTCGTTAAGGAAGGAGAACGACCACCTATCATATGTTTCAAATGCGGAGGGGAGGGGCACATCAGTCCAAACTGCGCGATGCCGTCCAAAGCATGTTATAATTGTGGAAGAGAAGGTCATTTAGCCCGATTTTGTCGTTTACCGAAGACAAATGCAGCTAGGATGGAGGCACCAAAAGCCGTCCCAGAAAAGTCAAAACCGGTTGTGCAAGGGAGAGCGTTTGTTGTGAACTCCCAGAGAGCAAGGAACCCGAATGAGGTCATCACGGGTAAGCTTATTATAAACTCTAAAGAAGTTTATACTTTATTTGATACCGGTTCAACCCATTCTTTTATTTCTCCTACTTGCGCTCATCGATTAAATTTGATTCCGGAGAAATTAGACTTTGACTTATCTGTGGAAACTCCGTTGGGAGAAACCTTCATTACCTCCACTGTTTATAAGTTTTGTTTGGTTCAAGTTGGTACCCACACATTACCTATCGATCTGATTTCATTAAAAATACTTGCATTTGACGTGATTCTAGGGATTGATTGGTTAACTACTCATTATGCAAAAATTGATTATTTTCGTAAGGTTGTTAGTTTTCATATTCCTAATCGACCTATTATGCGAATTCAAGCAACCAAACCATTAAAATCAATCGCTGTCATCTCAAGCCATAAAACTATTCGTTTATTGAAAAACGGATGTCAAGCTTTCTTAGCTCATGTCACAGATCTAAACAAAAATACGTCAGTTTTGAATGATATTTCTATTGTTAATAAATTCCCTGACGTATTCCCTGAAGAACTTCCTGGCCTACCCCCAGAGCGTGAAATTGAATTTTGTATCGATCTTGAACCCGGTACAAAACCCATTTCCAAAGCCCCATATCGAATGGCTCCTATTGAACTTCAGGAGTTAAAGATCCAACTGCAGGAATTGTTAGACATTGGCTTTATTTGTCCTAGTACTTCTCCTTGGGGAGCTCCTGTTCTATTCGTGAAGAAGAAAGATGGAAGTATGCGACTTTGTATTGATTATCGGGAGTTGAATCATGTCACCATCAAAAACAGGTACCCATTGCCACGTATTGATGACCTGTTTGACCAGTTGCAAGGAGCACAATTCTTTTCAAAGATCGATCTTCGTTCTGGATATCATCAGCTGAAGGTTAGAACTGAGGATATTCCAAAGACGGCTTTTAGAACTCGGTACGGGCATTATGAATTCCTAGTCATGTCCTTTGGATTGACTAATGCTCCTGCTGCCTTCATGGATATGATGAACCGGGTATTCAAGGAATATTTGGATCACTTTGTGGTCGTCTTTATTGATGACATCCTTATTTATTCCAAAAGCCGTGAAGATCATGAGCAACACTTGAGGCTGGTACTCCAAAAGCTTCGTGAATACAAGCTTTATGCCAAGTTGAAGAAATGCGAGTTCTGGCTGGAGGAGGTAGCATTCCTTGGGCACGTAGTATCAAGTCGTGGAATATCGGTTGACCCGGCAAAGATTGAAGCTATTCAAAGCTGGGAGCAACCTAAATCAGTGACCGAGGTACGTAGCTTTCTTGGTTTAGCTGGTTATTATCGGAGATTCGTGGAAGGATTTTCTCGAATCGCTACTCCATTAACTCAGCTGACTCGGAAAGATACAAAGTTTGGTTGGAGCGAAGAATGTGAGCAGAGTTTTCAAGAACTCAAGAGGAGACTCATTTCAGCACCTGTTCTAACAATACCATCTGGCTCGGAGGGATTTGTCATCTACAGTGATGCTTCGAGCAAAGGGTTGGGATGCGTTCTCATGCAACATGGAAAAGTCATAGCCTATGCATCAAGACAACTCAAGGAATATGAGAGGAATTATCCTACTCATGATCTAGAGTTGGCAGCTGTTGTCTTTGCACTTAAAATTTGGAGGCATTACTTGTATGGGGAGAAAGTGGAGATCTTTACGGATCATAAAAGCCTCAAATATTTCTTCACTCAAAAGGAACTCAACATGCGACAACGACGTTGGCTTGAACTGTTGAAAGATTATGATCATACCATTCAATACCATCCTGGAAAAGCGAACGTGGTAGCTGACGCATTGAGTAGAAGATCATATGCGGGTACAAGTGCAATATTAACAACGCAAAGGCCCATTTTGTGTGACTTGCAAAGGATGGAGATAGAGTTGAAGACTCCAGGGACCCATGTGATGATGGCGAATATACGAGTAGAACCGACTTTAATCGATAAAGTTAAAGCTGCTCAAGCTACAGACCTGGAGCTGATGCGTATGAGGAAGAAAGTGCAAGAAGGTGTTATGCCGGAAGCAAGAATCGATGAAGAAGGAATACTTCGAGTCAACTCCAGACTTTGTGTTCCTAACAACCCTGATTTAAAGTATGAAATCATGATGGAGGCGCACAACACACCGTTTGCAATCCATCCTGGAAGTACCAAAATGTATCATGATCTTCGTCATACATTTTGGTGGAGCAATATGAAGAGAGAGATAGCGTTGTTTATCTCAAGGTGTCTAACTTGTCAACGAGTCAAAGCGGAGCATCAAGTACCAAAAGGTCCATTGCAACCACTTGAAATTCCAGAATGGAAGTGGGAGCACATTACCATGGATTTCGTTACCGGTCTTCCTAGGGTTTCTCAAGGTATTGATGCGATTTGGGTCATTGTTGATAGATTGACCAAGTCTGCTCATTTCTTACCGATACGAGAAACTTATACACTTGAACGTCTTGCTCGTATGTACATAAACGAGATTGTAAGACTGCATGGTATGCCAGTATCCATAATTTCTGATCGAGACCCAAGATTCACTTCACGATTTTGGGTTAGTTTACAAAAAGCTATGGGCACGGAGTTACGATTTAGTTCAGCATATCATCCTCAGACGGACGGACAATCAGAGAGGACTATTCAAACTCTTGAAGATCTATTAAGACTCTGTGTCTTTGACTTCAAGGGAAGTTGGGACAAGTTCTTACCATTGGTGGAGTTTTCCTACAACAACAGTTATCAAGCAAGTATTGGCATGGCTCCATTCGAAGCATTGTATGGAAGAAAATGTCGTTCTCCAGTATGCTGGGATGAGGTGGGCGAAGCAACGTTGTTGGGACCGGAGTTGGTACGTATGACTACAGAAAAGATTCAAACGATCCGACAACGTATAAAAACCTCACAAGATCGACAAAAGAGTTATGCTGATCTTCATCGAAAGGACGTGGAATTTGATGTAGGAGATCATGTGTTCTTACGTGTTGCTCCATGGAAAGGAGTTACGAGATTTGGAAAGAGAGGAAAGCTAAATCCTCGATTCATCGGTCCATTTTTAATCCTCGATCGAGTAGGAACTGTGGCTTATAGACTCGCTTTACCGCCAAGTATGTCTCGTGTTCATAACGTTTTTCACATATCCATGTTACGCAAATATGTGGAAGACCCGAACCACATTATTGAGTTAGAACCGGACGAAATAGCGGAGGATTTGACGTATGAAGAAGTTCCTGTTCAAATCTTGGATAAGAAGGAACATATTCTACGCTCCAAGGTTATACCTCAAGTCAAAGTTTTGTGGAGAAACCACGATGTTGAGGAAATGACTTGGGAGTTAGAATCAGAAATGAAATCAAGGTATCCTTACCTCTTCGACATACCAGGTACGTACCCTAATTTCGAGGGCGAAATTTCATAAGAAGGGGAGGTTGTAAGACCCCAATTTTTATAAATAAAGATGAATTTTCTATAAATATCATTTTTGAATATTATGGAGTTAATTTGATATAATGTTATAGTTGTGGGTAATATTTATAAATTTTGCAAAGTAAGCAAGTTGTTATAAAATATTCGTTTGGTCAGAGAATATTCTTTTTGTCGGGGAATATTCGTACGACGGCACAATCATTGGTGGACCCCACAACGGAATTATTGTCGGATTGAGAAAACGACAGAATTATCTTTCTATAAAAATAACGGCTGAGGTGTTACCGTTAAAACCGTTAAAACCGTTGAACTACTCGGTAGTAAAAGTACAGTAATACGCGTGGTTGCATAGTAGCACACGGTATTGATTATTGATGCTTACGTGAGAAGTCACTCAGCTATACTCAATTATTGCTACAGTAATTGCTGCATCATATCTCTTAAATTATTGTCATAGTATCATCTGTATAATATGTTATATTATTAAATCAATAATTGAGACGTTGTGGTAAGTTTGGTTATTTTATGGGGGGCCATATGTCATCATCTAAGAGTCTCTTCGTCAATAGTATTTACCTTGGTCAATAGTAATTACCTTCGTCAATAGTATTTACCTTGGTCAATAGTAATTACTTTCGTCAATAGTAGTTGTCCCTTCAATATTACCAAGAGTCATTTGACCCTTCGTTAAGACCAAGAGTCATTTGACCCTTCGTTAAGACCAAGAGCCACCCTCAGTTTTTCTATAAATAGAGGCCTAGGGCTTCATTATTTTTCACAAATTCATTCAAGCTATAGAGAGAGAAAGTATAGAGAGAATAAGAGAGAGAGAATAAAAGTATTCTGCTACATCACTTTTCCAATATCCAGTTCTTTTAAGGTAGGTGTGACGCCCCCAAAATTAGGTATACATCACCCATCTTGGGTCGTCAGATACATAGTACAGAATACAAATACAACTGATTAATACAACTATGGTGTACAATACGACAAAACATAAACTGTGAGTTTGAATACAAATATTATCTTCTAGAGAGTATTCATACTCAAAAGGAGTCCTCATTACATTTATTAACACACCATTACATAGAATAGTGAGGACTACTAACTAATACTATCATTCGGACCATCACTCCGTTCCCCGACTTGCCCCAGCTACGTTCTCATTTCCTGAAGAGAACAGTGAAAGAAAGGGTGAGCTCAACTAGCCCAGTAAGAAATATTATGACTAAGATAATGCAGAATAAATTATCATTAGCCTTCAACAATGTTAAACTGATAAAATATAATAGACATCAAGTTTAACTGCAGCGGAACAAGCAATCCATTAAAAGAGTCAAGTAGAAAATAAACTCTACTATCTTTTATGATTTAAAAGGTTTTTCAACACTGCGATCGCTGAGACTCAGCTTAATAAAATAATCCACATCATCGAATCACCCCTGCACTACGGCCAAGGATATTCGTGTATTCATTAATGGTCATGATCATGCCAACAACTGTCCATCAATGCACTACGGGCCAATGAGGACTTTTACCACATCATTTGTAACATTACGGTCATGATTATACCGAATAATCCCTGGTCATAATCATACCAAGTCCATCTATGCACTACAGGCCACAGATGACTTTCAATATTTTATAAACATGAGGATGATGACAATGATATAAGAATTCAATAAAACAAGTTCAAGAATTAATTTATCCAGGAATTAACAACGTCCAAATTGTCAACATGATACTGCATTGTGGAGTAAAATTCAAGAATGCTTAGAAGAATATTTTCTTGAAAAAATACTGGATGAAACGCAACTATCAAGGATATTCCACAAATTTCATGGAGTATAGAAGTCAAAACTTAACCAACTGAGTATAATAAAGAATGGAATAACAACAGAAATCACCATGCATGCGATAGACCGCACAGACAGGTTATTCCAACAGAATAATAAATAATGGAACCAAGTCCGGCGTAAACGCACAGACAGGATATTCCGACAGGATAATAAATAATGGAACCAGGTCCGGTGTAAAACACACAGACAGGATGTTCCAACAGAATAATAACAAGACGGAACCAGGTCCGGTGTAAAACACACAGACAGGATGTTCCAACAGAATAATAATAAAAACGGAACCAGGTCCGGTGTAAAATACACAGACAGGATGTTCCAACAGAATAATAGAAGAATGTCACCAAGTATAGGGTAGACCGCGTATACTGGTTATTCCAACAGAATAATAACGAATGGAATAACAGAAGTTCTCTTCATGAATATAAAAGAAATAATATTCCCTACCTTAAAAGAACTGGATATTGGAAAAGTGATGTAGCAGAATACTTTTATTCTCTCTCTCTCTTATTCTCTCTATACTTTCTCTCTCTATAGCTTGAATGAATTCGTGAAAAATAATGAAGCCCTGGGCCTCTATTTATAGAAAAACTGAGGGTGGCTCTTGGTCTTAACGAAAGGTCAAATGACTCTTGGTCTTAACGAAGGGTCAAATGACTCTTGGTAATATTGAAGGGACAACTACTATTGACGAAAGTAATTACTATTGACCAAGGTAAATACTATTGACGAAGGTAATTACTATTGACCAAGGTAAATACTATTGACTAAGGTAAATAATATTGACGAAGGTAATTACTATTGACCAAGGTAAATACTATTGACGACGGTAATTACTATTGACGAAGAGACTCTTAGATGATGACATATGGCCCCCCATAAAATAACCAAACTTACCACAACGTCTCAATTATTGATTTAATAATATAACATATTATACAGATGATACTATGACAATAATTTAAGAGATATGATGCAGCAATTACTGTAGCAATAATTGAGTATAGCTGAGTGACTTCTCACGTAAGCATCAATAATCAATACCGTGTGCTACTATGCAACCACGCGTATTACTGTACTTTTACTACCGAGTAGTTCAACAGTTTTAACGGTAACACCTCAGCCGTTATTTTTATAGAAAGATAATTCTGTCGTTTTCTCAATCCGACAATAATTCCGTTGTGGGGTCCACCAATGATTGTGCCGTCGTACGAATATTCCCCGACAAAAAGAATATTCTCCGACCAAACGAATATTTTATAACAACTTGCTTACTTTGCAAAATTTATAAATATTACCCACAACTATAACATTATATCAAATTAACTCCATAATATTTAAAAATGGTATTTATAGAAAATTCATCTTTATTTATAAAAGTTGGGGTCTTACAGTAGGGAATATTTGTAAGACCCCGAATTTTATGAAATAAAAATATTCAATTTTTCTTATAATTACTATTCAGTAAATGGTTAAATTGATAAAAGTTTAAAGTTATGAGTGCAATATGATTTTTTTTTTCAAAATAAGCAAGTGGTTATAAAATTATCATTGTTGTCGGGGAATATTCATTTGGTCGTGGAATATTCTTTCTGTCGGGGAATATTCGTACGACGGCGCAGCTATTTGTGGGCCCCATAACGAATAACTGTCGGGTAAAGGAAAACGACAAATTTGAGTTTTTACAAATAACGGCGTAGTTGTTACCGTTAACACTGTTGGAATACCCGGTGGTTAAAATACAGTAATACGCGTTATTGCACAGTAGCACACGGTATTGCATAGTATTTTTGAAATTATTGATTCTTACGTAAGAAGGCACTACTCAATAATTGTTACAGTAATTACTGTTCAATATTTTATTTTATTGATTCAATAATTGCTACGTTGAAATTTTATATTATTGTTGTTCAATAATTGTCACTGCACAGTATTTCCCATTATCAGATCAATAATTCATATTATTTGAATAATATTATTAGATAACATTATTGGCAATGTCTAGAAAGTTCTGTCTAAGGAGAGGTTTGGTCACCTAATTGCGCGCCAGTAAGGAGAAATTCTTATTGGAAAGCCCCCTCTTTCCTGGGAACGGCCTGGTTGTCATAAATGTGATTCTGTAATATTATTTGTGAATAATTAATTATTGATTCATATGATAAGAAAATATTTATTTTATGTGGATATAAATGAGGGATATATTTTTGTGGTTAAAAAATGAAGGAGTTAATGTTGAGATTTTTATCCGTATTTTTGTCGGAATGGAGGTATTAAAAATCAGGGTTTTTGAGATATTTTGCGGGGGTTATAATTTTTAATCCGACCGTTGGATCGTGGTAATTTTTGGATATGTTATACATATATAAGTTGAGTATATGTCCACAAATTTTGAACCGTTAAAAATGAACGTATGATTTGTTATGAATTTTAAGAGGTGGCTGATTCGAAAATCAGGTTATAAATCATTTTTGGTGGAAAATTCTAGAATTGGTGGGCCCCACTTGTGGTTGGTGAAGAAATGTGCTGAATTATATTTCAAATGTGGTGGGTGGGAATAGTAGCAGGTAAAGCCATCAGGTTGCAGGTCAAACCTACCAAAATTTTCCTATAAATAGAGGGCTAAGTTAGAATTGAAAATCACACCAGAAACATAAGCTTTCTCTCTTTCTCTCTCTATATTATGAAGTATATTTTGTGAGTTTTTAGATACTTGGTGAGTTGCTATTCATCAGTGCAAGTTTCCTTCAGCATCATATCCGATATCCAGTCAGAAGTACTGCTCTTTTGAGGTAAGGGATTGTAAGGGATAGTAAGGGATAGTAAGAGATAGTAAGGGATTTTAAGGGTTGTTATGATTTTCAGTTTCGTAATTTTTCTGAACTTCAAAAATTCTGGAAAAATTTGAAATGATATTTTGATGAGTTTTCTTGATTGTGTCCAAAAATGGTGATTTTTGGATGTATAGATTGAGAGTTATGAATTTTATGAGAAAAGACTATTTTAAAAGTAACCGTTTATAATTCCTTGTGGTTAACTCCAAAATTGATGAAATTTTTATTGGGAGTACATGTATATGATAGAAGTATACTCTGTAAATTTCAGAATTTTTAGACAAAAGTATAATTTTTGATAAATGTCTAAATATTCGGCTATTTTGGCCATATGAAAAATAGTAAATGACTTTTAAAAATTCTGAGAAAAATATATGTTCACTATGGGACTATATTATGCTAAATTTCAGAAAAGAAATATTTTTGGAACTGATTTGGTATTTTTCATGAAAATGGTCTAGTTATGAGTAAATGAATTAAATATGTTTTGTGAAGAAAGAAAATTGGAAAATAGGATTTTATGGCTTGAGAATCCTATATGAGGTATATGCAGATTTTTGATGAGGGTTTTGGTTATTGATGATAAATTGTAAGAGTTGGCATTTTATGATGATTAAATGCATTAATTAGTAAAGTGTAAACAATTAAAATAAATTGTTTATAAATTTAAGTAATGTTATTCTTTCAATATCATTATACCGAAATATTGGTATGAATTTTATTGTAAAATTTCTATCTTTTGTGCCGGGGTTACTATTCATGAGTTACGAATATTACTCTTGAGATTAAAACTATATGTTGATCATATTATTTTTATCATCATATATAACATTTTTATAACTCTGATGTTGAATTTCTCTTTCACTGGAGTGTAAAGATGGGTAGATTATTGGTATGATCATGACTAGGGTTCTCTTTGGCCTGTAGTGCAAAGTTGAATTGTGACTGGTATGATCATGACCATTGAATTTATAATTGAATATCTTTAGCTTAAGTGTAAAGATGAATTGATTAACATGGTTATAATTATGGTGTATATAAATTCTGAAATGATTATATATTTCTTTGAGATATGAATATATTTGGCCTGTAGTGCAAATATGAATTGTTGAGGAATATCTTTGGCCTGTAGTGCAAAGATGAATTGTAGATGAATATCTTTGGCCAGTAATGCAAAGATGAACTGTTGATGAATATCTTTGGCCTGTAGTGCAAAGATGATTTGTTGATGAATATCTTTGGCCCGTAGTGCAAAGATGAAGTTATTAGTATGATTATGAACAGGAACTGTGATTTGGTATAACCATGATCTTTGATGTTTCAGGTGATGAAAATTATCTTCGTCCTGGATGAGAAGAGGAATTTAGAACTACAGTTATGATTATGAGTTATTCATATGATTGTGGACCAGAATTGTTGATTGATGTTACAGGGATAAAACATTGTTGGTGGATTTTTAACATGGAGAAGATAATAGACTTTATAGTCTATTTGACTCTTCTAATGGATTGCTCGTTCCGCTGCAACTATGGTTAAAATTTTTATCATTTACCATATGTTCTAAATCTCTGATTTATTATTGATGAAGGCTATTGATAATTTAATTATCTTTAGTCATGATATTCTTTACTGAGCTAGTTGTGCTCACCCTTTTGCTTCACAATTCCTTTCAGGTAATAAGAGTGTAGCTGGGTCGAGCGGGGGTAACAAGGGAATAGAACGGTGGTCATCATTTAGTAGTTATATTTGGTGAAGAAAATAGGGTGAGGCGAACCCAACGTTGGAAGGGTGTTTTGTCACTATCATACAAGATGTCTAATGACATACAACCTCGTGTCATCATAGGACAGGGTTGTGCTCATCCACTTGCTGAGTATATCTATGGGCACTACCTATATAATCTTGGTGTTTGTTTGAAGTATAATTCTCAATTAGAGACAGTGGAGATAATGATAAGTCAAGAGAAGACTCACCATTGGGAAGAATATGATAGTAATCTTCTCGTTTTTCTTTGGGGTCTATTGGGTCAACCAAGGATAATTCTGTGGCCATATGATATCTATCATAACCTAGACGCGTGGCCTCCCATGTACGAAGGTTTCCTTGAGCACTTTCCAAAGATTCTAATTTCTAAAATAGTTTTTGACTATACCTTTATGTAAGGTGTTATTGTGAGGTGATGTCCACGGTTGGAACATGAGTCACATTTGGTATATATTTGTATCCAAACTCACAGCATATGTGTTGTTGTATTTTGCACGACAATTGTTGTAATAAAGTTGTAGTTATTTTCTGTACCATGTATTTGGCGACTCAGAATAAGTTGGATGGAATGAACCTATTTTGGGGTTGTTACAATATTATTTCTTTTATATTCATGAAGAGAACTTCTGTTATTCCATTTATTATTATTCTGTTGGAATAACCAGTATACGCGGTCTACCCTATACTTGGTGACATTCTTCTATTATTCTGTTGGAACATCCTGTCTGTGCGTTTTACACCGGACGTGGTTCCGTTTATTATTCTGTTGGAACATCCTGTCTGTGTGTTTTATACCGGACCTGGTTCCGTTTTATTATTATTCTGTTGGAATATCCTGTCTGTGTGTTTTACACCGGACCTGGTTCCATTATTTATTATTCTGTCGGAATATCCTGTCTGTGCGTTTACGCCGGACCTGGTTCCATTATTTATTATTCTATTGGAATAACCTGTCTGTGCGGCCTATCGCATGCATGGTGATTTCTTTTGTTATTCCATTCTTTATTGTACTCAGTTGGTTAAGTTTTGACTTCTATACTCCATGAAATTTGTGGAATATCCTTGATAGTTGTGTTTCATCCAGTATTTTTTCAAGAAAATATTCTTCTAAGCATTCTTGAATTTTACTCCACAATGCAGTATCATGTTGACAATTTGGACGTTGTTAATTCCTGGATAAATTAATTCTTGAACTTGTTTTATTGAATTCTTATATCATTGTCATCATCCTCATGTTTATAAAATGTTGAAAGTCATCTGTGGCATGTAGTGCATAGATGGACTTGGTATGATTATGACCAGGGATTATTCGGTATAATCATGACCGTAATGTTACAAATGATGTGGTAAAAGTCCTCATTGGCCCGTAGTGCATTGATGGACAGTTGTTAGCATGATCATGACCATTAATGAATATACGAATATCCTTGGCCGTAGTGCAGGGGTGATTCGATGATGTGGATTATTTTATTAAGCTGAGTCCCAGCGATCACAGTGTTGAAAAACTTTTCAATCATAAAAGATAGTAGCGTTTATTTTCTACTTGACTCTTTTAATGGATTGCTTGTTCCGCTACAGTTAAACTTGATGTCTATTATATTTTATCAGTTTAACATTGTTGAAGGCTAATGATAATTTATTCTGCATTATCTTAGTCATAATATTTCTTACTGGGCTAGTTGAGCTCACCCTTTCTTTCACTGTTCTCTTCAGGAAATGAGAACGTAGCTGGGGCAAGTCGGGGAATGGAGTGATGGTCCGAAGAATAGTATTAGTTAGTAGTCCTCACTATTCTATATAATGGTGTGTTAATAAATGTAATGAGGACTCCTTTTGAGTATGAATACTCTCTAGAAGATAATATTTGTATTCAAACTCACAGTTTATGTTTTGTCGTATTGTACACGACAGTTGCATTATTAAGTTGTATTTGTATTCTGTACTATGTATCTGACGACTCAAGATGAGTGATGTATACCTAATTTTGGGGACGTCACATCTGCCACGTCAGAAATTGCTGACGTGGCATCCTAATAAGCAGTAAGAGTGCTTATGTGTAAAAACATTATATATTTTTAATGAGATCAAAGGACAAAAAGGTAAAATAAGAAATAAAACAACTAAAAATTACACAAATAATATAAATTAGTTGTATAATTATTTATTTATAGTTATATAATATTATAAATTATTATATAAATAATATAATAATTATTTTTATTAAAATTAATTATTTTTATTAAAAAAACTGTGTTTTTTTAATTTTTTTATTAAAAAAAATTGTGTTTAATATTAATGATAATAAAAATAAAAATATTAATGATAATAAAAATAAAAATAAAAGTGCAGTTTTTTTTAATAAAAAAAATAATAATTAAGCAACTAAAAAAAACGCTATTGCTTTATTTTAAAAAAAAACGCAGTTGGTTGGTTTTTTTTAATAAAATAATTATTATTCTTAATAAAAATAATTATTAAAAATAATAAAAATAAAAACACAGTTGCTTTATTTTTAAAAAAAACGCAGTTGGTTGGTTTTTTTTTAATAAAATAATTATTATTATTTTTTTATTAAAAAAAATTGCACTTGTATTTTTATTTTTATTATCATTAATATTAAACACAATTTTTTTTAATAAAAAAATTAAAAAAAAACACTGTTTTTTTAATAAAAATAATTATTTTTAATAAAAATAATTACTATATTATTTATATAATAATTTATATTATTTATATAACTAATTTATATTATTTGTGTAATTTTTAGTTGTTTTATTTCTTATTTTACCTTTTTGTCCTTTGATCTCATTAAAAATATATAATATTTTTACACATAAGCACTCCTGCTGCCTATTAAGATGTCACGTCAGCAATTTCTGACGTGGCAGACCCAGTTGAATGAAATCGAAAAAAATTGATAGTTCAATCATTTAATTGACAAAATTAAAAGGTGGATCACCGAAGTGGAATATGACCCATAGTTTAGGGTAGTAAATCATATTTAAGCCTAATTTTTTTATGTACACCCTCCGTCCCTTTTTAAATGTCGTTTTAGAAAAATATTACCACAAGTATTAAATATAATTTTGATTCTCTTACTATTTTTTGTCTAATAAATAATACAATATTTTTTTAATATAAGGACAATATAAGTAATTGATATTATATTTAATGTTATATAATTATTTCCTTAGTACAAATCTAAAACACTTTAAACAAACATTTTGGACCGGCTCACACATAAACACATTATCCTTAAATTAGGCACAATATATGGTCTATACGTTAAGGGTGCGTTTGTTTAGAGCTGAATGGAGCTGAATGACTGAATGGTTGAATCGATAAGTGAGTTTGTTTTTGTCTGAATGACTGAATCGGTAAAATGGACGAACTGAATGACTAAGTAGGTTTTTTTAGTTGAATGGATGAGCAGTTGAATGAAGTAAAAAAAAATTAAAAAAAATATCAACTATTATATTAAATAAATTTATAACAATTTTGAATTTTTTTAAAGGGGTAAAATAATAAAATTTTGTCATTCAGATATGTCAATTATTAAATAATTTTTTTTATTCAAATTCAGTTCATTCATATTCAAATTCATTCAATTTTTATTAAACACCCTCTAAATATCACTAAATCTAATATTGGGTTAGAAATATAGACACGTCCTAGGAGTAACCCACACGTTACTACTTAGTAGCATCATTACAAAAACTTATACTACTAATTAAATAAGGTCAAAGTTGGAAAGCTAAAATTGTACATAATTTACTAATTTAGATAAAAAATATTAAATGAAACTAGATGAAACGGTTCTGAATTTGAATGAGTTAAATAAAATTGAGTACAGAATATTGAATAAAAAAATTATTTGATAATTGACATGTCCGAAACATCTGAATAATAGATTTTTATTATTTTACCTTCTGAAAAAATTCAAAATTATTATAAATTTATTTAATATTACTTTATATTATAAAAAATAAAAAAAATTCATTCAGAATTCATTCAACCAAAAAATAAATCTAACTCAAATCGTCTAAATCCACTCAATAAACAGCCCCAAAGCTTATCAAAAAGTCCCACCAAATGGGCCCGTTTCATATTGGCATGACTTTTCTTTGGGGAGAAAAAGCCAAGTCTTCTTACATAATATTGTTAGTCTCAATATTTTCAAACGGGTCTCCAATTTATGGATAAAATATTTTAGTGATAATTTATAATAATACTTAATTACATAAAATTTATTTGATTAATATTATGATGACATATTATTTGAAACAAAAAAAAATTAAAACCCTTAACATCCCCTTCTTATACATAGTTAATATCACTAAACTTTAGATTTCTATAAATAATTAAAATTTCATATATTATCAGTATATATACGAGTGTTGTTAAAATTATATTACATCCTTGATGAAAGGAAAATGATATATATTTTATGATTTTATATGGACTTTTTTGTTACCAGTAAAGTGAATAATTATTTTTGGTAATATGTTAATATATGGATATATTCTTACCCATACAAAGTTTTGCAATATTTTGACAAAATTGAGTTTATCTTAATAATGTGTAATGATCTTATTAACACTTTGTGCAATACTCCTACTATAAGTTTATCAAATTTAAACTCTTCTATAAATGTGAGCTCGGTCATTGAATCTACCACACTATTCCACGGAAAATAATTTTAGGCAGAAAAACAAGTGTTCTTTCCCCAGCAGCCGATATTTCAAGATGCTGAAGTGGAGTTTGGGTTTGGCAGCGTTACATCTCCAGGCTCACCAAACTCCCCAGCTGATCATTTTTTCTTGAATGGCCGGCTTTTGCCGCATGATTTTCCATGTCCCACCTGCAAAACACACGAGCCGGCGGACGAGTAGTACACGCAAGAACATCATGATGTATCGATCAAGCGAGCAGCCTGTTTTGAGGGCGCAATATTATGTATCTCAGAGGTGGCAATTCATTGCGCCAGCTCCGGTTCTAAGTACGTCGCAAGGACGTTTCACGAAGAAAAAGAGCTGAAAGTCGGGTTCAAGAAGTGCCGAAAGGGAAGAAAGGAGTTGGAGGTAAGAGCAAAGGAAGTAAAGGGTTTTGCCGGAGATTTTTTTGCTGGTTTGTGTCAGCATGCATGGAATGGAATGCCACGCTAGAGAGCTTGCCTTTGAGGCCTGGTGGTTCTTTTTCTGCTGTTAATTGAAATTGATTTAGATAGATATATATGGGTCCGGTATATTTGGTTGAAACTTGGTTGAACTGATAAATTACTTCAGATCGACTCAAATTAAATGCTCTAGTTTTCCTCTGTTAAAAAAATAAATAAAAAAGAGGAGACGTGTTCTTACTAGTTTACCTATTTAACAGATCAATGTACTCCAAATTTCACTACTGAAATTTAGAGAGTACTCATCACCTCCTATATTTAAAGCATTGCATGTGTTTGCGGGCATAAATCCCAATGCAGAGAACTTTGTAAGTAACTCACTGATAGGAAATTTCATAACTAACTCCAAACAAAATCATGACCTGAAATTTTTTGAAGATCAATTCTAACATTGTAAAAGCTACTCCAACCAAATGTATGCACTTCATCTGCGTCTCGACCAAAATCAGTTAAAACCACTTCAGCTGCAGTGATCAACACTATCAAGATTATACTAGTCATGTTTTAATTTATCACACAACAATTAGAATAGTTCGTTTTCAAATTTCCAGCCTTTGTTTACCGATCTAATGAATAATAATAGCAGCATTTTATGAAGATTGTATGCCTCAAAATGTTTTTTTTTTAGGATTAGGGCTAAACAAGAAACTAAATTAGAACCGAAATCGCATCAAAAACCGCACAAACCGTACCAATTAAAACCGCACCAACGGTTCTGACGTATGTGACGATTTTAAGTGGGTTGAAAAACCAAATTTACAGTTTCGATTTGGTTACTAGCCAAAACCGCACGCATAAAACCGAAACCGCACCATGTGTATGTATCTCAGATGCATGATCTTGATGTCTCTGAATATATGACTGTAATAAAGTCAAGCATGTTAAAAATTATTGATCGCACAATTAAAGGTTCCAAATGATTGTTCATTTGATTAGAGTGGCAAATTTTTTTTATTGAAGGCTTAGACCTTATTAGAAAAATGACATATTCAAGTCACTAGTAGTTGGATCGTAAGGGAGGTTTGCAAGTGGTGATTACACTATAAGTCCGGACCAAAGAAATAATTCAAATATGGTCACAAAATTAATGTAGTGATGCATGCTAAATTTTATAAAATTTTGTTGTTTCAATTGATTTTGAAACCGAAACTGCACCAAATGAAATCGCACTGCACAGTTTAAAACCGCACCGCACCAATCACAAGCGGTTTCATGTGCGGTTTTGAATTTGTCAAACCGCACCTAAGCAGTTTCGGGTGTGGTTTGGGCTTCAAACCGCACCAGCCCCTATCTAGGACTAAAAAACCTAAAACCAAGATATGGAGGAAGTTCAGAACACCAAACATATAGAAAAGAGAGTAAGAACACAGAACTGTGAACCGAGAATGAAAGCTAAAAAAGTTTTTCCTAATAATACCTAATAATCACTCCAAAAAGGTCTCCATGACATCTGAGTACATTCCTGCTTCAGAGTTTCTATATCCGGGATTCTGTTGATGATGATCCAGTGAAGTCGAAGAAGATGACGAAGCCATTCTAGCAGGCAAAGTAAAGCTCCTCTTAAACTTATTTTCCATCTTCCTTGCACTTTCAGGATGGCTATCCAAGCTCAAGAACTCATTGGGATCTGCAGTTCCATTGTTTTGCAAGCCTGAAGCATCTGAATTTGGATTCGGATGGTGATTCTGGTCGGTTTTGCTTCCTAGTCCCTCGGGATTGAACAAGAGCTTGGCATCATCAGTTCTTCCCGTGAGTGCGCCGAAGAAAGTCAACCCGTTAGGCCATTTGATGTCATTCTCATGATCTCCCATCATATCTTCCATTCGGGCTTCGGATGAATGAGGGAGGAGAAACATATGTGTTTCATCTTTGGACTGTGGAAAACCAAGTCTAGCCGAGCTCTGAAAATTGGGAGATGGAAGAACTGAAGTTGTTGATCCAATTGGCCTCGGCCCCCAATTGAAGAGAGGAGTGCGGGTAGGAATTGTGGGTTGTTTTAAAGGAACTGTGGAAGAATTTGATGCGTTTCCGCGTGTGGAAGAGAAAAGCTGGGATAGATAAAAGCCAGATTGGTAGCCAAGTGATTCAAAGGTATGCCTCATTCTCAGCACAAAATGGAGGTCTTCAGGTATCTGAGGATATTACATATTGTCATATTGATCTGATCTTTGCATAAAAGTGCTAAAACATGTATTGCCCATCAGCCATTATTGTGTGTATTGACTTCTTTTTTATTTATATTTTATTTGAATGAGATCACAAGATAGAAAAATATGAAAACAGATTGAGCAATAAATGAAACTCACAATCTTGCAGGAACCCAGTTGCAGAAGGCCATGTCCAGCTTGAATTACAGCAATAGTCTGGATACAGAAATCAAAATAACACAAACTAAGTTGCTGCAGAAAACACAAGACAAAATAAAAGTGGAAGTAATTCTCATTAACTACTGATTCTCTCACCTGAATGCCCGACTCAAACTGATCACTCCATTCAGGAGGAAGCTGCAATAAATAAATTAGAAGGAAGCAGATTCATAAATTTTGGTTGTAGTAAAAGAAGCTCAAGTAACTAAAAAAAGGGAAGGTTTAACATTTTATTGCTTAATCAAGAGACCCTTGAGATTAATATTGGGGCTCTGTATAAGGAATTCATACAGCATCAAAAGAACTCTGCCAGTAGTTTGAAATATTTGCTTCACTTTCTGAAGGCTCTTTGAATACCCATTTATGGCACTTATCAGAAGCAACTTTTCCCATCAACCTGTTCAACAAATTTCACCCAATTAAGAAGCATATACTAATAAGATTTTCATCTCATTTGCATCAGATTTTATTCCCTTTGAACTCATTAAATCCAAAATAAAAACACTACCCACCCTTCTCCATAATTATATAACTGGATGGACATTTTACTGAATGCTTTTCTGACAGGATCTTCCCCATCCATCTCCTCCAAACACTCTGCAACTCTTCCTCTGCAAAATCCATCTTCCCACATCAACATCCTGCAAAAATATACAAACAACTCCAATTCAATTCAAGTAATTAATCAGTAAACAGTACACTATTAATAACAAAATCAATGAACACCCACTTCTCATTATCACTCATAAAACCAATAATTAACAACAACAAAAAAATCTCAAGTTTATACACTTTTTAGACTAGGTTCCCTGTTTTCCTCTATTTTACTCTGGCTTAGTAGGATAAAGAAGCATACTTACAAGCTACCATTGTCGTCTCCAACTTTACAACCATTACCACCTCTAACTCTCCTGTAAAAATGGCAGAAACCCATGTAAAAAACAGCACAAAAGCAAAGGAAATTAGAGAGAGAAAGAGACAAACATACGGTCGAGGACGAATAGTCCAGAAGACAGAGTAAGTCCAATCTGAGTTGAGACAGACACTTCTAAGGGCCTCATGAAGGGCCATCATCCCAATTGCTTCTTTGCTTCTATCTGATGCTCCTGAGCCCACCATCTCAATCTCTCTCCTCCTTTTTTCTCACTGTTTCACTTCAACAATTAAACCCCTTTTCTATGAAAAACTAGTTTTTGCTTTAACTGGTCTATTTCAAATTCTTATCTTCTTGAGCTCTAGCTCTGCAATTCTTGACAACCACAAGGGAGACTCTTTCTTCATCTTGAATTTCACTACTTTCTCTCTCTATTTTTTTTACCTTCTTTTGTGTACATGATGACTAAACCAGAGGTGTGGTACTTGGGTAAACAAAAGGGAATAGTGGAGGTTTGAGGTTTTGTTTGTTTTTGTAAAATTGCTACTAGTACTATATAATAGAAAAACAGTGGGGACAGCTTTTCTTACACAGCACAAACAGTGAGGAGGGAGGCAAAAAGGAGAGTGTGGTGCTTTTGGTATAATCTCACTTGGCTAAATCTCACCTTCTTACCATTTGTTTCTGATAAGAATCAGTTTGGATGCACGGTTAATTGCACTTGCACAACCAAACATTCCTTGCAGCATATACAATAGACAATAGTATACACCATTGTTAAAAAAAAATTATTTTATAATGTAAGATAAATTTTAAAAATTTTAAATATTATATATAAATTGACCTATTAAAATTTTATAAATTTTCTATTATACGGGGTCAAATTAAAAATTTATAATTTTGTCAATCCAATTTTAACCACATATAACTCGTATCGTTTTATGTATATCTATCTATCTATAATATTTTAAACTAAATAATAATCTAATTTATATTATTTTTAAAAATAATTAATAAATTAATTATTTATAAACAGTTGTGATTAGAAAAGTATATTATAAGTCAATATAATGTATATATACCATTGTAATATAATATATTTATATATATATATATATATATATATATATATATGTGTGTGTGTGTGTGTGTGTGCGTGTGTGTATGTGTGTGAGTGTGTGTGTGTGACCCAGAAGTACAAAAATGTTAAATTATTTATAGCTTAATAATAAATTTGACCCCGTTGAAAATTATTCCCGATTTCGCCATTGAATTAAACCCTACTAAATGACATAATTATTCTTTATTTTATATATTTTATCTCATTTTTTTTAGAAAAAAATAATTATATATTTAATCATGTTTTTAGGATGGAAGGAGTTCCTTTGAAGTTAAAACCCTATTTGGATGAAGTAAAATTTGGCCTTTTAGAGTCTGGGACCAACCTTTATCTATCTTTTTTATTGACCATCTCTTGTCCAAAAAATTTTTAAACTAAAATACAGTGTATTCCAAAATTTGTAAGATTATTAAGGTTTACATGTTAATGTTTAAAATGTATTTAAGTATATTTAAATATTCTTTTTTGCTAAATAAAATATACCTTTCGAGGCTTTAACCGGTCAAAATACACTCTCAAAGTTCTTTTTCGCTAAATAAAATGCACTCACACTTTTAGCAAGTTAAAAACTATAAAAAAACGTTGAGTTACACTTAAATACATTTTAAATATTAGGGTGTAACTCTCAACAATCCTACAAATTTTATGGTCTAAATTGTATTTAGGGGGTGTTTGTTTAGAGCTGAATGGTTGAATGGCTAAATCGGTCAGTCATTCAGTGCTTTTGTTTTGAATAAAAATCGTCTCAATGACTAAATCGGTCAGATTTTTAGGCTGAATGGCCTAGCGTAATTTTTTTGGCTTAACGAACTGAATTAAGTATTTTATATTTAATTTTTTTACAATATTAACAATTATATCAAGTAATATTAAATAAATTTACAACAATTTTAAATTTTTTTAGAGGGGTTAAATAATAAAAATGTGTTATTTAGATATTTCAGACATGTCAATTATCAAACAATTTTTTTCATTCATTATTTAGAATTTGATTCATTCAAATTATTTAAACATTCAGAACTATTTCATTCAATTTTATCAAACACTCCCTTGATTTTTCTCTATATGACCTTACTTTAGTCTTTTGGGTTCTTTTATGTTTTTTTTGGATGTATAATGAAATTTACTTTCTATGTTAATTTATTTTTATTTTAATTATTTTATCTCATAATTAGTTTGTAATTTAATCTTTAAACTATTTTTTGTGACGCCCCCAAAATTAGGTATACATCACCCATCTTGGGTCGTTAGATACAAAGTACAGAATACAAATACAACTTACTAATACAACTGTCGTGTACAATACGACAAAACATAAACTGTGAGTTTGAATACAAATATTATCTTCTAGAGAGTATTCATACTCAAAAGGAGTCCTCATTACATTTATTAACACACTATTACATAGAATAGTGCGGACTACTAACTAATATTATCATTCGAACCATCACTCCGTTCCCCGACTTGCCCCAGCTACGTTCTCATTTTCTGAAGAGAACAGTGAAAGAAAGGGTGAGCTCAACTAGCCCAGTAAGAAATATTATGACTAAGATAATGCAGAATAAATTATCATTAGCCTTCAACAATGTTAAACTGATAAAATATAATAGACATCAAGTTTAACTGCAGCGGAACAAGCAATCCATTAAAAGAGTCAAGTAGAAAATAAACTCTACTATCTTTTATGATTTAAAAGGTTTTTTCAACACTGCTATCGCTGAGACTCAGCTTAATAAAATAATTCACATCATCGATGTGACGCCCCCAAAATTAGGTATACATCACCCATCTTGGGTCGTCAGATACATAGTACAGAATACAAATACAACTTACTAATACAACTGTCGTGTACAATACGACAAAACATAAACTGTGAGTTTGAATACAAATATTATCTTCTAGAGAGTATTCATACTCAAAAGGAGTCCTCATTACATTTATTAACACACCATTACATAGAATAGTGAGGACTACTAACTAATACTATCATTCGGACCATCACTCCGTTCTCCGACTTGCCCCAGCTACGTTCTCATTTCCTGAAGAGAACAGTGAAAGAAAGGGTGAGCTCAACTAGCCCAGTAAGAAATATTATGACTAAGATAATGCAGAATAAATTATCATTAGCCTTCAACAATGTTAAACTGATAAAATATAATAGACATCAAGTTTAACTGCAGCGGAACAAGCAATCCATTAAAAGAGTCAAGTAGAAAATAAACTCTACTATCTTTTATGATTTAAAAGATTTTTCAACACTGTGATCGCTGAGACTCAGCTTAATCCAGATGGAATTGTTAGAACAGGTGCTGAAATGAGTCTCCTCTTAAGTTCTTGAAAACTCTGCTCACATTCTTTGCTCCAACCGAACTTTGTATCTTTCCGAGTCAGCTGAGTTAATGGAGTAGCGATTCGAGAAAATCCTTCCACGAATCTCCGATAATAACCAGCCAAACCAAGAAAGCTACGTACTTCGGTCACTGATTTAGGTTGCTCCCAGCTTTGAATAGCTTCAATCTTTGCCGGGTCAACCGATATTCCACGACTTGATACTACGTGCCCAAGGAATGCTACCTCTTCCAGCCAGAACTCGCATTTCTTCAACTTGGCATAAAGTTTGTATTCACGAAGCTTTTGGAGTACCAACCTCAAGTGTTGCTCATGATCTTCACGGCTTTTGGAATAAACAAGGATGTCATCGATAAAGACGACCACAAAGTGATCCAAATATTCCTTGAATACCCTGTTAATCATATCCATGAAGGCAGCAGGAGCATTAGTCAATCCAAAAGATATAACTAAGAATTCATAATGCCCATACCGAGTTTTGAAGGCAGTCTTTGGAATATCCTCAGTTCTAACCTTCAGCTGATGATATCCAGAACGAAGATCGATCTTTGAAAAGAATTGTGCTCCTTGCAACTGGTCAAACAGGTCATCAATACGTGGCAATGGGTACCTATTTTTGATGGTGACATGATTCAACTCCCGATAATCAATACAAAGTCGCATACTCCCATCTTTCTTCTTCACGAACAGAACAGGAGCACCCCAAGGAGAAGTACTAGGACGAATAAAACCAATGTCTAACAATTCCTGCAGTTGGGTCTTTAACTCCTGAAGTTCAATAGGAGCCATTCGATATGGGGCTTTGGAAATGGGTTTTGTACCGGGTTCAAGGTCGATACAAAATTCAATTTCACGCTCTGGGGGTAGGCCAGGAAGTTCTTCGGGAAATACGTCAGGAAATTTATTAACAACAGAAATATCATTCAAAGCTGACGTATTTTTGTTTAGATCTGTGACATGAGCTAAGAAAGCTTGACATCCGTTTTTTAATAAACAAATAGCTTTATGGCTTGAGATGACAGCGATTGATTTTAATGGTTTGGTTGCTTGAATTCGCATAATAGGTCGATTAGGAATATGAAAGCTAACAACCTTACGAAAACAATCAATTTTTGCATGATGAGTAGTTAACCAATCAATCCCTAGAATCACGTCAAATGCAAGTATTTTTAATGAAATCAGATCGACAGGTAATGTGTGGGTACCAACTTGAACCAAACAAGACTTATAAACCGTGGATGTAATGAAGGTTTCTCCCAATGGAGTTTCAACAGCTAAGTCAAAGTCTAATTTCTCCGGAATCAAATTTAATCGATGAGCGCAAGTAGGAGAAATAAAAGAATGGGTAGAACCGGTATCAAATAAAGTATAGACTTCGTTAGAGTTTATGATAAGCTTACCCGTGATGACCTCATTCGGGTTCCTTGCTTTCTGAGAGTTCACAACAAACGCTCTCCCTTGCACAACCGGTTTTGACTTTTCTGGAACGGCCTTTGGTGCCTCCATCCTAGCTGAATTTATCTTCGGTAAACGACAAAATCGGGCTAAATGACCTTTTCTTCCACAATTATAACATGCTTTGGACGGCATCGCGCAGTTTGGACTGATGTGCCCCTCCCCTCCGTATTTGAAACATATGATAGGTGGTCGTTCTCCTTCCTTAACAACGGGTGCTGGTGCTGACGTCTTTCCATCATTGTTGAATCTCCTCTTCTTGAAATGCCCATTCTTATTGTTTTGGCCCTGATTACCACCGAAGTGGTTACCATTTCTGGCCTGTTGATTCCCTCCACGCTTGTTGTCACCGCTTCGATGACTGCTCTCACTGGTATTATCATTTTGTCGGCTGCTCTCTTTTGGTTGCGTTGTCTCGTTATCGCGCTCCACCAACTGAGCCCTATTTACAACATCTGAATACAAACACAATTTATGAGAAACAAGATGTTGACGTATCTCTGGCTTCAAACCTCTTAAAAACATCCGCGTCATTCTTTCTTCATTATCCACCAGGTGGGACGCTAACCGGGATAACTCCGCAAATTTTACCTCGTACTGCGACACGGTCATATTATTCTGCTCCAATTTGATGAACTCCACCTCCTTCATGTGACGAATACTCTCGGGAAAGTATTTGTCGTTAAACAGCTCTTGGAACTTCTCCCAGGATATCTTCAGTGCGGCAGGTTGAGTACGCTTTATCGATTCCCCCAGTAATCTGCCTCTCCTCGCAACATAAAGGCAGCAAAGGGAACCTTTTGCTTCTCGGAGAAACCCAAGACATCAAATATCTTGGTGATCTGCTTTATCCATGTTTCAGCTACAAGTGGTTTGGGTTCTCCCTTAAACTTTGGTGGTCCCAGCTCCTTAAACTGTTTAGCGGTGACCGCCAGAGAGTTTCCAGTATTTCCACCTACGTTGTGGACAGGAGCCGCTTTCACCTGTTGTTGCATGAATTGCATAAAGCCTCTGAACATTTGATCATTAATCATTTGGTCAGTGTGGTTGTTTGTATGAGGATTGTCACCTTCCTGATGCACATTATCCTGATTATTGATATGTGGTGAATCAACAGTCGCCTGTGCTCCATTGCTATTCTCAACATTCTCAGATGTCATTTTCAGATACTGCCACAAAATAAAAATTAATTGATATGTCATATTTTATCCTTATATTATGACCGACCAATTAAATACCATGCAAATAAACTTAGGTAGGTTATACTAGCGAAGAAATTCTCCGTCTCTCCCCTCCTAGTTCTATTCTCACATCTTAGCCAGGGATCATATCCCTAAGCTCTGATACCAACTGTGACGCCCCCAAAATTAGGTATACATCACCCATCTTGGGTCGTCAGATACAAAGTACAGAATACAAATACAACTTACTAATACAACTGTCGTGTACAATACGACAAAACATAAACTGTGAGTTTGAATACAAATATTATCTTCTAGAGAGTATTCATACTCAAAAGGAGTCCTCATTACATTTATTAACACACCATTACATAGAATAGTGAGGACTACTAACTAATACTATCATTCGGACCATCACTCCGTTCTCCGACTTGCCCCAGCTACGTTCTCATTTCCTGAAGAGAACAGTGAAAGAAAGGGTGAGCTCAACTAGCCCAGTAAGAAATATTATGACTAAGATAATGCAGAATAAATTATCATTAGCCTTCAACAATGTTAAACTGATAAAATATAATAGACATCAAGTTTAACTGCAGCGGAACAAGCAATCCATTAAAAGAGTCAAGTAGAAAATAAACTCTACTATCTTTTATGATTTAAAAGATTTTTCAACACTGTGATCGCTGAGACTCAGCTTAATAAAATAATCCACATCATCGAATCACCCCTGCACTACGGCCAAGGATATTCGTATATTCATTAATGGTCATGATCATGCCAACAACTGTCCATCAATGCACTACGGGCCAATGAGGACTTTTACCATATCATTTGTAACATTACGGTCATGATTATACCGAATAATCCCTGGTCATAATCATACCAAGTCCATCTATGCACTACAGGCCACAGATGACTTTCAATATTTTATAAACATGAGGATGATGACAATGATATAAGAATTCAATAAAACAAGTTCAAGAATTAATTTATCCAGGAATTAACAACGTCCAAATTGTCAACATGATACTGCTTTGTGGAGTAAAATTCAAGAATACTTAGAAGAATATTTTCATGAAAAGATACTAGATGAACCACAATTATCAAGGATATTTCACTAATTTCATGGAGTATAGAAGTCAAAACTTAACCAATTGAGTATAATAAAGAATGAAATAACAAAAAAAATCACCATGCATGCGATAGACCGCACAGACAGGTTATTCCACCAGAATAATAAATAATGGAACCAGGTCCGGCGTAAACGCACAGACAGGATATTTCGACAGAATAATAAATAATAGAACCAGGTCCGGTGTAAAACACACAGACAGGATATTCCAACAGAATAATAACAAGACGAAACCAGGTCCGGTGTAAAACACACAGACAGGATATTCCAACAGAATAATAATAAAAACGGAACCAGGTCCGGTGTAAAACACACAGGCAAGATGTTCCAACAGAATAATAATAAAAACGGAGCCAGGTCCGGTGTAAAACACACAGACGGAATGTTCCAACAGAATAATAATAAAAACGGAACCAGGTCCGGTGTAAAACACACAGACAGGATGTTCCAACAGAATAATAGAAGAATGTCACCAAGTATAGGGTAGACCGCGTATACAGGTTATTTCAACAGAATAATAAGAAATGGAATAACAACAATTCTCTTCATGAATAAGAAAGAATAACAGCCCTTACCGTTTTAAAGACGAGCTGAAATAAGGAAGTAGTTAAGTAGCAGAATACTCTTCTTCTCTCTCTCTATAGTTTCTCTCTCTAGAGTTCAGTGAATTCGTAAGAAATAATGAAGGAATGAGCTGCTATTTATAGAAAAATAGAATGCATAGTAACTAATCCATGAACGGTCCAGATTGATTACTTTAATCTGACGGTCCATATTTAAAGAAAAATCTTTTAAATAAAATATAATATATTCTATTTATAGAATAACTTTAATAAAGTATTCTGTTTTATATAAAAAGATGTTTATGTTTTATTACGTTAATAATACGAATAAAACAAAACGTCATTATCGCTAAATAATTCATATTATTAACTGACAATAATTGAATCAAACTGAGTGACTTCTCACATAAGCATTAATAATCAATACCGTGTGCTACTATGCAACCACACATATTACTGTACTTTTACTACCGAGTAGTTCAACAGTAACAATGGTAAAATTTCTGCCGTTATTTTTAATAAAATATTTTTGTCGTTTTCTCAATCTGACAATAATTCCGTTTATGGGGTCCACCAATGATTGTGTCGTTGTACGAATATTCCTTGTTAAAACGAATATTCCCCGACCAATCGAATATTATATAACAACTTGCGTACTTTACAAAATTTATAAATATTACCCACAACTATAACATTATATCAAATTAACTCCATAATATTCAAAAATGATATTTATAGAAAATTCATCTTTATTTATAAAAGTTGGGGTCTTACAATCGAATCACCCCTGCACTACGGCCAAGGATATTCGTGTATTCATTAATGGTCATGACCATGCCAATAACTGTCCATCAATGCACTACGGGCCAATGAGGACTTTTACCACATGAGAATATAAACATGATTACACCGAATAATCCATGGTCATAATCATACTAAGTCCATCTATGCACTACAAGCCACAGATGACTTTCAACAGAATATAAACATGAGGATGATGACAATGATATAATAATTCAATAAAACAAGTTCAAGAATTAATTTAACCAGGAATTAATAACGTCCAAATTGTCAACATGATACTGCTTTGTGGAGTAAACTTCAAGACTGATCAGGAGAATATTTTCATGAATAGATACTAGATGAAGCGCAAATGTCAAGGATATTTCACTAATTTCATGGAGTATAGAAGTCAAAACTTAACCAACTGAGTATAATAAAGAATGGAATAACAAAAGAAATCACCATGCATACAATAGACCGCACAGACAGGTTATTCCAACAGAATAATAAATAATGAAACCAGGTCCGGCGTAAACGCACAGACAGGATATTCCGACAGAATAATAAATAATGAAACCAGGTCCGGTGTAAAACACATAGACAAGATGTTCCAACAGAATAATAACACGACGGAACCAGGTCCGGTGTAAAACACACAGACAGGATGTTCCAACAGAATAATAATAAAAACGGAACCAGGTCCGGTGTAAAATATACAGACAGGATGTTCCAACAGAATAATAGAAGAATGTCACCAAGTATAGGGTAGACCACGTATACAGGTTATTCCAACAGAATAATAAGAAATGGAATAACAACAGTTCTCTTCATGAATATAAAAGAAATAATATTTCCTACCTTAAAAGAACTGGATATTGGAAAAGTGAAGTAGCAGAATACTTTTATTCTCTCTCTCTTATTCTCTCTATACTTTCTCTCTCTATAGCTTGAATGAATTCGTGAAAAATAATGAAGCCCTAGGCCTCTATTTATAGAAAAACTGAGGGTGGCTCTTGGTCTTAACGAAGGGTCAAATGACTCTTGGTCTTAACGAAGGGTCAAATGACTCTTGGTAATATTGAAGGGACAACTACTATTGACGAAAATAATTACTATTGACCAAGGTAAATACTATTGACGAAGGTAATTACTATTGACCAAGGTAAATACTATTGACCAAGGTAAATACTATTGACGACGGTAAATACTATTGACCAAGGTAAATACTATTGACGACGGTAATTACTATTGACGAAGAGACTCTTAGATGATGACATATGGGCCCCCCATAAAAAAATAACCAAACTTACCACAACGTCTCAATTATTGATTTAATAATATAACATATTATACAGATGATACTATGACAATAATTTAAGAGATATTATGCAGCAATTACTGTAGCAATAATTGAGTGTAGCTGAGTGACTTCTCACGTAAGCATCAATAATCAATACCGTGTGCTACTATGCAACCACACGTATTACTGTACTTTTACTACCGGGTAGTTCAACAGTTTTAACGGTTTTAACGGTAACACCTCAGCCGTTATTTTTATAGAAAGATAATTTTGTCGTTTTCTAACTACGACTATACTTCTATTGTGGGGTCCACCAATGATTGTGCCGTCGTACGAATATTCCCCGACAAAAATAATATTCCCCGACCAAACGAATATTTTAAAACAACTTGCTTACTTTGTAAAATTTATAAATATTACCCACAACTATAACATTATATCAAATTAACTCCATTATATTCAAAAATGATATTTATAGAAAATTCATCTTTATTTATAAAAGTTGGGGTCTTACAACCTCCCCTTCTTATGAAATTTCGCCCTCGAAATTAGGGTACATACCTGGTATGTCGAAGAGGTAAGGATACCTTGATTTCATTTCAGATTCTAACTCCCAGGTCATTTCCTCAACATCGTGGTTTCTCCACAAAACTTTGACCTGAGGTATAACCTTGGAGCATAGAATATGTTCCTTCTTATCCAAGATTTGAACAGGAACTTCTTCATACGTCAAATCCTCCGCTATTTCGTCCTGTTCTAACTCAATAATGTGGTTCGGGTCTTCCACATATTTGCGTAACATGGATATGTGAAAAACGTTATGAACACGAGACATACTTGGCGGTAAAGCAAGTCTATAGGCCACAGTTCCTACCCGATCGAGGATTAAAAATGGGCCGATGAATCGAGGATTGAGCTTTCCTCTTTTTCCAAATCTCGTAACTCCTTTCCATGGAGCAACACGTAAGAACACATGATCTCCTACATCAAATTCCACGTTCTTTCGATAAAGATCAGCATAACTCTTTTGTCGATCTTGTGAGGTTTTTATACGTTGTCGGATCGTTTGAATCTTTTCTGTAGTCATACATACCAACTCTGGTCCCAATAACGTTGCTTCACCCACCTCATCCCAGCATACTGGAGAACGACATTTTCTTCCATACAATGCTTCGAATGGAGCCATGCCAATACTTGCTTGATAACTGTTGTTGTAGGAAAACTCCACCAATGGTAAGAACTTGTCCCAACTTCCCTTGAAATCAAAGACACAGAGTCTTAATAGATCTTCAAGAGTTTGAATAGTCCTCTCTGATTGTCCGTCCGTTTGAGGATGATATGCTGAACTAAATCGTAACTCCGTGCCCATAGCTTTTTGTAAACTAACCCAAAATCGTGAAGTGAATCTTGGGTCTCGGTCAGAAACTATGGATACTGGCATACCATGCAGTCTTACAATCTCGTTTATGTACATACGAGCAAGACGTTCAAGTGTATAAGTTTCTCGTATCGGTAAGAAATGAGCAGATTTGGTCAATCTATCAACAATGACCCAAATCGCATCAATACCTTGAGAAACCCTAGGAAGACCGGTAACGAAATCCATGGTAATGTGCTCCCACTTCCATTCTGGAATTTCAAGATGTTCCAACAGAATAATAGAAGAATGTCACCAAGTATAGGGTAGACCACGTATACAGGTTATTCCAACAGAATAATAAGAAATGGAATAACAACAGTTCTCTTCATGAATATAAAAGAAATAATATTCCCTACCTTAAAAGAACTGGATATTGGAAAAGTGAAGTAGCAGAATACTTTTATTCTCTCTCTCTTATTCTCTCTATACTTTCTCTCTCTATAGCTTGAATGAATTCGTGAAAAATAATGAAGCCCTAGGCCTCTATTTATAGAAAAATTGAGGGTGGCTCTTGGTCTTAACGAAGGGTCAAATGACTCTTGGTCTTAACGAAGGGTCAAATGACTCTTGGTAATATTGAAGGGACAACTACTATTGACGAAAGTAATTACTATTGACCAAGGTAAATACTATTGACGAAGGTAATTACTATTGACCAAGGTAAATACTATTGACCAAGGTAAATACTATTGACGACGGTAATTACTATTGACCAAGGTAAATACTATTGACGACGGTAATTACTATTGACGAAGAGACTCTTAGATGATGACATATGGGCCCCCCATAAAAAAATAACCAAACTTACCACAACGTCTCAATTATTGATTTAATAATATAACATATTATACAGATGATACTATGACAATAATTTAAGAGATATGATGCAGCAATTACTGTAGCAATAATTGAGTGTAGCTGAGTGACTTCTCACGTAAGCATCAATAATCAATACCGTGTGCTACTATGCAACCACGCGTATTACTGTACTTTTACTACCGGGTAGTTCAACAATTTTAACGGTTTTAACGGTAACACCTCAGCCGTTATTTTTATAGAAAGATAATTTTGTCGTTTTCTAACTACGACTATACTTCTGTTGTGGGGTCCACCAATGATTGTGCCGTCGTACGAATATTCCCCGACAAAAATAATATTCCCCGACCAAACGAATATTTTAAAACAACTTGCTTACTTTACAAAATTTATAAATATTACCCACAACTATAACATTATTTCAAATTAACTCTATAATATTCAAAAATGATATTTATAGAAAATTCTTCTTTATTTATAAAAATTGGGGTCTTACATTTTTGTTCAAAACTAAGGTCATTTGATACTTAGAAGGAGAAATATATAATATTATCTTTCTACTTTGGATAATAATTCCTCATCAAATGACCTTAAAAATGTTTAAATATAATTCATGAAATTAAATAACGAACTAATCATGAGATAAATAGTCAATTGTAATAATAAATTAAAACTACCTCAGTTTTAAGATTAGAAATATAATTTGACTTTTCAGGTCGAACGACAGCATTATAAACTTCAAATCGATGTGAATTTATTTAATTTTTAGTTAATAAAATTATTATAATTGTATAGTATATAATAAATTTTATTAATCACAAATTTTATTTTATTTTATTTTAAACTTTTACGAGTCTTACTAATTTTAAATTTTAATTTTTATTTCTAACTTTGAAATGGAGGTAGCATAAATGATCTTATTTGGCTCATTATTTTTACAAACAAATATAACATTAACTTACAAATATTAAACAATATTGATTTCTTCCCAAAAAGTAGTAGAATGGTAGGACATAAAATTTTACTAGGAGGGGGTAATTAAGCCATTTCCTCCCAAAAAGTAACAGAATTGTAGGACATAAAATTTTACTAGGAGGGGGTATTTAAGCGACATGAAATTTTACTGGTCAAAAGTGATAGAAAGGATTCTGTTTCTGCGGTGTTAGATATGAATTTAATATTTTAGAGATTATTATTATACTATCTTATTTATGTCAGCTGCACCTGCACACGGGGTAACTTACCGTAATCATAATATTACCGACTACGATTATACCGATAAATAAATAAATAAATAAATAAATGAAAATTGTGAGACGCAAACACCAAGTCAAGCTTAGAACCAAAATTGCCTTTTTCTAACTCTAGTAATCGGCGCGGTGATTAAAAATTATTTTGAAATGAGTCGTAAATTTGAATATCTTAAATTTGATTATTATTAGTAATAATTTATCAAGGTTAAAAATAGTTTATGGGGTCACAAAGACCCGATTTCGTAAAAATTAATTTGATTGCGGTTAAAAAACTCCCGACTATTAAAATAAATAAATTTGTCGTTTCTAGTCTTGTTAAAGAAATTTTTTTTCTCTTTTTTTATTGCAAAAGGCGAAATATTTTTATTACTAGGTATAAAGCTCTAAATCTAAGAGACTTAGATGGGGATAAAATATATTTCATTCGTTCTAAAATCAGATATATAATTTAAATTTTGAGATCAAACGACAATATATTAAACTTTAAATTGATGTGAATTTATTTTAATTTTAGTTGATGTAATTTTGAAGTTTAATATGTCGTCATTTTACCTCAAAAATCAAATTGCATATCTAATTTTGGAACAAAAGTAATATTAACATAGTCTACAAATTACTCCTCTGTCCCAAAAATAATGAGCAAAGTATAATCTGAATGCATATTAAGAATAATAAAAATGGAGGAAATATAGACAAAAATTTAAATTTATTCTCAGAAGACTATATAAAATGATGAATACTTTTATTTTTTTATATTAATAGATCTCACTAAATAAATAAATTACCCTTCCTTTTTTATACTTATGAATTCCACGAGATTTTTTTTTGTGTGACATCATAATATATTTCTTATTTTATAAACTTTGTGTTTATATGTCTAAAGTTTCCCATATGTATATCCTGATTTATAATTTATCTAATGTAATCACTCTTATTTTATCTCTAAGTTGGTGCTTAAAGAGGTCTTCTTTATCTAAGAAATCTGTGACGCCCCCAAAATTAGGTATACATCACCAATCTTGGGTCGTCAGATACATGGTACAGAATTCAAATATAACTTACTAATACAACTGTCGTGTACAATATGACAAAACATAAACTGTGAGTTTGAATACAAATATTGTCTACTAGGGATTATACAAACTCAAAAGGAGTCCTCATTACAATTATTATCACACTATTTTACAGAATAGTGAGGACTACTAATGCTATCCTCTGGACCATCACTCCGTTCCCCGACTCGTCTCAGCTATATTCTCATTTCCTGAAGAGAACAGTGAAAGAAAGGGTGAGCTTAACTAGCCCAGTAAGAAATATTATGACTAAGATAATACAGAATAAATTATCATTAGTCTCCAACAATGTTAAACTGATAAAATATGATAGACATCAAGTTTAACTGCAACGGAACAAGCAATCCATTAAAAGAGTCAAGTAGAAAATAAAATCTACTATCTTTTATGATTTAAAAGGTTTTTCATCACTGTTATCGCTGAGACTCAGCTTAATAAATATTTCACTTCATCGAATCACCCCTACACTACGGCCAAGGATATTATTTAGTATCACGATCACAATTATCCATGCACTACGGGCCAAGAATATTTGTGTATTCATTAATGTCATGATCATGTCAACCACTGTCCATCAATGCACTATGGGCCAATGATGACTTTTACCACATCATTTGTAACATTACGATCATGATTATACCGAATAATCCCTGGTCATAATCATACCAAGTCCATCTATGCACTATAGGCCACAGATGACTTTCAAAAATATAAATATGAGGATGATAACAATGATATAAGAATTCAATAAAAACAAGTTCAAGAATTAATTTATCCAGGAACTGATAACGTCCAAATTGTCAACATAATACTGCTTTGTGCAGTAAAATTTAAGAATGCTCAGAAGAATATTTCCATGAAAATATACTGGATGAAGCGCAAATATCAAGGATATTCCACTAATTTCATGGAGTATAGAAGTCAAAACTTTAACCAACTGAGTATAATAAAGAATGGAATAACAAAAGAAATCATCATGCATGCGGTACTTTGCATAGACAGGTTATTCCAACAGAATAATAATAACGAAACCAGGTCAGACAAAATTTGCACCGACAGGATGTTCCAACAGAATAATAAAGACGGAACCAGGTCTGGTGTAAAACACACAGACAGGATGTTTCAACAGAATAATAATAAAGACGGAACCAGGTCCGGTGTAAAACACACAGACAGGATGTTCCAACAGAATAATAGAAGAATATCACCAAGTATAGGGTAGACCGCGTAAACAGGTTATTCCAACAGAATAATAAGAAATGGAATAACAACAGTTCTCTTCATGAATAAGAAAGAATAACACCCCTTACCGTAAAAGAAAATGAATATAAGAGTATGGAAGTAGCAGAATACTTTTCTTCTTTCTCTCTACAGTTTATCTCTCTAGAGTTTCAGTGAATTCGTAAAAAAATAATGAAGGAATGAACTTCTATTTATAGATGAATGGAAAGACATTGTGCAAGAAAAATAACGGATGCAATAGATGTGCAACTAACGGATGAAAATTTTTGTAACCTACCGATGCAAATTTTCAACCATCCAACCAATCAAAATAAAGCAAATATATAACATATATATATATACCACACATGTTGTTTGAATTAAATGCACTCACCTGACAAACTCTTCCAATTCATGGACTTTTGATTCACCAAAGGACAATTTAACATATATATATATATATATATATATATATATATATATATATATATATATATAACTCCATCATTCCTACATTCCACCCAATTTACGGGTGGAATTCCTCCCACCAAAAGATTCATTACACTCCTTCACTAAAAAAAAATCCTTTCATTCACCCACCACTAATATATATATATATATATATATATATATATATATACCGAATGATTATTTTGAAAAAAATGGGTAAATAGGGGTCAATAAAATAAGTAAAATTCACAACAATTACTATAGTAATAATTGAACAAAACTGAGTGACTTCTCACGTAAGTATCAATAATCAATACCGTGTGCTACTATGCAACCACACGTATTACTGTACTTTTACTACCGAGTAGTTCAACAGTATCAACGGTAAAACTTCCGCCGTTATTTTCATAAAGTATTTTTGTCGTTTTCTCAATCCGACAATAATTCCGTTGTGGAATCCACCAATGATTGTGCCGTCGTACGATTATTTCCCGACAAAAAGAATATTTTCCGACCAAACGAATATTTTATAACAACTTGCATACTATGCAAAATTTATAAATATTACCCACAACTAAAACATTATATCAATTTAACTCCATAATATTCAAAAATAATATTTATAGAAAATTCATCTTTATTCAAAAAGTTGGGATTTTTACAATCTCCCCTTCTTATGAAATTTCGCACTCGAAATTAGAATACGTACCTGGTATGTCAAAGAGGTAAGGATACCTTGATTTCATTTCTGATTCTAACTCCCAAGTTATTTCCTCAACATCGTGGTTTCTCCACAAAACTTTGACTTGAGGTATAATCTTGGTGCGTAAAATATGTTCCTTCTTATCCAATATTTGAACAGGTACCTCTTCATACTTTAAGTCTTCCGCTATTTCGTCCGGTTCTAACTCAATAATATAGTTCGGGTCTTTCACATATTTACGTAACATGGATACGTGAAAAACGTTATGAACACGAGACATAATTCGCGGTAAAGCGAGTCTATAGGCCACAGTTCCTACTCGATCGAGGATTAAAAATGGGCCAATGAATCGAGGATTGAGTTTTCTTTTCTTTCTAAATCTCGTAACTCCTTTCCACGGAGCAACTCGTAATAACACATGATCTCCTATTTCAAATTCCACGTTCTTTCGATGAAGATCAGCATAACTCTTTTGACGATCTTGTGAGGTTTTTATACGTTGTCGGATTGTTTGAATCTTTTTCGTAGTCATACGTACCAACTCTGGTCCCAACAACGTTGCTTCTCCCACTTCATCCCAGCATACTGGAGAACGACACTTTCTTCCATATAACGCCTCGAATGGAGCCAAGTCAATACTTGTTTGATAGCTGTTGTTGTAGGAAAACTCTACCAATGGTAAGAACTTGTCCCAACTTCCCTTGAAATCAAGGACACAGAGTCTTAATAGATCTACAAGAGTTTGAATAGTCCTCTCCGACTGTCCGTCCGTCTGAGGATGATATGCCGAGCTAAATCGTAAATCTGTGCCCATAGCTTTCTGCAAACTAACCCAAAATCGTGAAGTGAATCTTGGGTCTCAATCAGAAACAATGGATACTGGCATACCACGCAGTCTTACAATCTCGTTTATGTACATACGAGCAAGACGTTCAAGTGTATAAGTTTCTCGTATCGATAAGAAATGAGCAGACTTGGTCAATCTATCAACAATGACCCAAATCGCATCTATACCTTGAGAAACCTTAGGAAGACCGGTAACGAAATTCATGGTAATGTGCTCTCACTTCCATTCTGGAATTTCAAGTGGTTTCAATTGTAAGACCCCGAATTTTATGAAATAAAAGTATTCAATTTTTCTTATAATTACAATTCAGTAAATGGTTAAATTGATAAAAAGTTAAAGTTATGGGTGAAATGTGAAATTTTTTCAAAATACACAAATGGTTATAAAATAATCATTGTTGTCGGGGAATATTCGTTTGGTCGTGGAATATTCTTTCTGTCGGGGAATATTCGTACGACGGCGCAGCTATTTGTGGGCCCCATAACAGAATAACTGTCGGGTGAAGAAAACGATAAATTTAAGTTTTTACAAATAACGGCGTAGTTGTTACCGTTAACACTGTTGGAATACCCGGTGGTTAAAATACAGTAATACGCGTTATTGCACAGTAGCACACGGTATTGCATAGTATTTTTAAAATTATTGATTCTTACGTAAGAAGGCACTACTCAATAATTGTTACAGTAATTACTGTTCAATATTTTATTTTATTGATTCAATAATTGCTACGTTGAAATTTTGTATTATTGTTGTTCAATAATTGTTGCTGCACAGTATTTCCCATTATCAGATCAATAATTCATATTATTTGAATAGTATTATTAGATAGCATTATTGGCAATGTCTAGAAAGTTCTGTCTAAGGAGAGGTTTGGTCATCTAATTGCGCGCCAGTAAGGAGAAATCCTTATTGGAAAGCCCCCTCTTTCCTGGGAACGGCCTGGTTGTCATAAATGTGATTCTGTAATATTATTTGTGAATAATTAATTATTGATTCATATGATAAGAAAATATTTATTTTATGTGGATATAAATGAGGGATATATTTTTGTGGTTAAAAAATGAAGGAGTTAATGTTGAGGTTTTTATCCGTATTTTTGTCGGAATGGAGGTATTAAAAATCAAGATTTTTGAGATATTTTGCGGGGGTTATATTTTTTAATCCGACCGTTGGATCGTGGTAATTTTTGGATATGTTATACATATATAAGTTGAGTATATGCCCACAAATTTTGAACCGTTAAAAATGAACGTATGATTTATTATGAATTTTACGAGATGACTGGTTCAGAAATTGTTGAATTTTCGGAGTTTATCATTTTGGTGAAAAATTCTAGAATTGGTGGGCCCCACTTGTGGTTGGTGAAGAAATGTGCTGAATTATATTTCAAATGTGGTGGGTGGGAATAGTAGCAGGTAAAGCCATCAGGTTGCAGGTCAAACCTACCAAAATTTTCCTATAAATAGAGGGCTAAGTTAGAATTGAAAATCACACCAGAAACATAAGCTTTCTCTCTTTCTCTCTCTATATTATGAAGCATATTTTGTGAGTTTTTAGATACTTGGTGAGTTGCTATTCATCAGTGCAAGTTTTCTTCAGCATCATATTCGATATCCAGTCAGAAGTACTGCTCTTTTGAGGTAAGGGATAGTAAGGGATATTAAGGGATTTTAAGGGTTGTTATGATTTTCAGTTTCGTAATTTTTCTGATCTTCAAAAATTCTGGAAAAATTTGAAATGATATTTTGATGAGTTTTCTTGATTGTGTCCAAAAATGGTGATTTTTGGATGTATAGATTGAGAGTTATGAATTTTATGAGAAAAGACTATTTTAAAAGTAACAGCTTATAATTCCTTGTGGTTAACTCCAAAATTGATGAAATTTTTATTGGGAGTACATGTATATGATAGAAGTATACTCTGTAAATTTCAGAATTTTTAGACAAAAGTACAATTTTTGATAAATGTCTAAATATTCGGCTATTTTGGCCATATGAAAAATAGTAAATGACTTTTAAAAATTCTGAGAAAAATATATGTTCACTATGGGACTATATTATGCTAAATCCCAGAAAAGAAATATTTTTGGAACTGATTTGGTATTTTTCATGAAAATGGTCTAGTTATGAGTAAATGAATTAAATATGTTTTGTGAAGAAAGAAAATTGGAAAATAGGATTTTATGGCTTGAGAATCCTATATGAGGTATATGCAGATTTTTGATGAGGTTTTGGTTATTGATGATGAAATTGTAAGAGTTGGCATTTTATGATGATTAAATGCATTAATTAGTAAAGTGTAAACAATTAAAATAAATTGTTTATAAATTTAAGTAATGTTATTCTTTCAATATCATTATACCGAAATATTGGTATGAATTTTATTGTAGAATTTCTATCTTTTGTGTCGGGGTTACTATTCATGAGTTACGAATATTACTCTTGAGATTAAAACTATATGTTGATCATATTATTTTTATCATCATATATAACATTTTTATAACCCTGATGTTGAAATTCTCTTTCACTGGAGTGTAAAGATGGATAGATTATTGGTATGATCATGACTAGGGTTCTCTTTGGCCTGTAGTGCAAAGTTGAATTGTGACTGGTATGATCATGACCATTGAATTTATAATTGAATATCTTAAGCTTAAGTGCAAAGGTGAATTGATCAACATGGTTATAATTATTGTTTATATAAATTCTGAAATGATTATATATTTCTTTGAGATATGAATATATTTGGCCTGTAGTGCAAATATGAATTGTTGATGAATATCTTTGGCATGTAGTGCAAAGATGACCTGTTGATGAATATCTTTGGCCTGTAGTGCAAAGATGAACTGTTGTTGAATATCTTTGGCCCGTAGTGCAAAGATGGTTTGTTGATGAATATCTTTGGCCCGTAGTGCAAAGATGGATTTGTTAGTATGATTATAAACAGGAACTGTGATTTGGTATAACCATGATCTTTGATGTTTCAGGTAAAGACAGGTGATGAAAATATTCTTCGTCCTGGGTGCGAAAAAAAATTTATAGTCACAATTATGATTATGAGTTATTCATATGATTGTGGAAAGGAACTGTTGAGTGATGTTACATGGATAAAACATTATTGGTGGATTTTTAACATGGAGAAGATAATAGACTTTATAGTCTATTTGACTCTTCTAATGGATTGCTCATTCCGCTGCAACTATGGTTGAAATTTTATCATTTACCATATGTTCTAAATCTCTGATTTATTATTGATGAAGGCTATTGATAATTTAATTATCTTTAGTCATGATATTCTTTACTGAGCTAGTTGTGCTCACCCTTTTGCTTCACAATTTCTTTCAGGTAATAAGAGTGTAGCTGGGTCGAGCGGGGGTAACAAGGGAATAGAACGGTGGTCATCATTTAGTAGTTATATTTGGTGAAGAAAATAGGGTGAGGCGAACCCAACGTTGGAAGGGTGTTTTGTCACTATCATACAAGATGTCTAATGACATACAACCTCGTGTCATCATAAGACAGGGTTGTGCTCATCCACTTGCTGAGTATATCTATGGGCACTACCTATATAATCTTGGTGTTTGTTTGAAGTATAATTCTCAATTAGAGACAGTGGAGATAATGATAAGTCAAGAGAAGACTCACCATTGGGAAGAATATGATAGTAATCTTCTCGTTTTTCTTTGGGGTCTATTGGGTCAACCAAGGATAATTCTGTGGCCATATGATATCTATCATAACCTAGACGCGTGGCCTCTCATGTACGAAGGTTTCCTTGAGCACTTCCCAAAGATTCTAATTTCTAAAACAGTTTTTGACTATACCTTTATGTAAGGTGTTATTGTGAGGTGATGTCCACGGTTGGAACATGAGTCACATTTGGTATATATTTGTATTCAAACTCACAGCATATGTGTTGTTGTATTTTACACGATAATTGTTGTAATAAAGTTGTAGTTATTTTCTGTACCATGTATTTGACGACTCAGAATGGGTTGGGTGGAATGGACCTGTTTTGGGGTTGTCACATTTGGTATCAGAGCTATAAGTAAAGAGCCCCGAGCCTCTCGCTGGTGACTTCCTGTTGATGGGGGATGCACCGAAGCCAGACTCTCCGTAGGGGACGCCGTTCTGCGGTGGCAAACTGATAGGTATCAATGTAAGGTGCTGACATAGGTTGGTGTCCAGAGTCACAGTTGGTATCAGAGCTTAGGGATATGATCTCTGGCGGAGATCGGGGAATATAACTAGGAGGGGAGAGATGAGTAAATCCTTCGCTAGTGTGTCCTACCTAAGCTTATTTGTTGGTCAGTCATAATATCGGGATATTATGTGATATGTTAATTTGTTAAATTAACCCTTGTTTTGAAGCTGTATTCTAGAATGATATATGAAATACAGGAGATGAGCAATGGAGAAATCATGATGATAGGGAAGATGGAATCTGAAATGAAAGTAAGGTATTCTCAACTCTTTGAAATACCAGGTACGTAAATTTCGGGGACGAAATTTCATAAGGAGGGGAGATTGTAAGACCCCGAATTTTATGAAATAAAAGTATTCAATTTTTCTTATAATTACAATTCAGTAAATGGTTAAATTGATAAAAAGTTAAAGTTATGGGTGAAATGTGAAATTTTTTCAAAATACACAAGTGGTTATAAAATAATCATTGTTGTCGGGGAATATTCGTTTGGTCGTGGAATATTCTTTCTGTCGGGGAATATTCGTACGACGGCGCAGCTATTTGTGGGTCCCATAACAGAATAACTGTCGGGTGAAGAAAACGACAAATTTGAGTTTTTACAAATAACGGCGTAGTTGTTACCGTTAACACTGTTGGAATACCCGGTGGTTAAAATACAGTAATACGCGTTATTGCACAGTAGCACACGGTATTGCATAGTATTTTTAAAATTATTGATTCTTACGTAAGAAGGCACTACTCAATAATTGTTACAGTAATTACTGTTCAATATTTTATTTTATTGATTCAATAATTGCTACGTTGAAATTTTGTATTATTGTTGTTCAATAATTGTTGCTGCACAGTATTTCCCATTATCAGATCAATAATTCATATTATTTGAATAGTATTATTAGATAGCATTATTGGCAATGTCTAGAAAGTTCTGTCTAAGGAGAGGTTTGGTCATCTAATTGCGCGCCAGTAAGGAGAAATCCTTATTGGAAAGCCCCCTCTTTCCTGGGAACGGCCTGGTTGTCATAAATGTGATTCTGTAATATTATTTGTGAATAATTAATTATTGATTCATATGATAAGAAAATATTTATTTTATGTGGATATAAATGAGGGATATATTTTTGTGGTTAAAAAATGAAGGAGTTAATGTTGAGGTTTTTATCCGTATTTTTGTCGAAATGGAGGTATTAAAAATCAAGGTTTTTGAGATATTTTGCGGGGGTTATAATTTTTAATCCGACCGTTGGATCGTGGTAATTTTTGGATATGTTATACATATATAAGTTGAGTATATGCCCACAAATTTTGAACCGTTAAAAATGAACGTATGATTTATTATGAATTTTACGAGATGACTGGTTCAGAAATTGTTGAATTTTCGGAGTTTATCATTTTGATGAAAAATTCTAGAATTGGTGGGCCCCACTTGTGGTTGGTGAAGAAATGTGCTGAATTATATTTCAAATGTGGTGGGTGGGAATAGTAGCAGGTAAAGCCATCAGGTTGCAGGTCAAACCTACCAAAATTTTCCTATAAATAGAGGGCTAAGTTAGAATTGAAAATCACACCAGAAACATAAGCTTTCTCTCTTTCTCTCTCTATATTATGAAGCATATTTTGTGAGTTTTTAGATACTTGGTGAGTTGCTATTCATCAGTGCAAGTTTTCTTCAGCATCATATTCGATATCCAGTCAGAAGTACTGCTCTTTTGAGGTAAGGGATAGTAAGGGATATTAAGGGATTTTAAGGGTTGTTATGATTTTCAGTTTCGTAATTTTTCTGATCTTCAAAAATTCTGGAAAAATTTGAAATGATATTTTGATGAGTTTTCTTGATTGTGTCCAAAAATGGTGATTTTTGGATGTATAGATTGAGAGTTATGAATTTTATGAGAAAAGACTATTTTAAAAGTAACAGCTTATAATTCCTTGTGGTTAACTCCAAAATTGATGAAATTTTTATTGGGAGTACATGTATATGATAGAAGTATACTCTGTAAATTTCAGAATTTTTAGACAAAAGTACAATTTTTGATAAATGTCTAAATATTCGGCTATTTTGGCCATATGAAAAATAGTAAATGACTTTTAAAAATTCTGAGAAAAATATATGTTCACTATGGGACTATATTATGCTAAATCCCAGAAAAGAAATATTTTTGGAACTGATTTGGTATTTTTCATGAAAATGGTCTAGTTATGAGTAAATGAATTAAATATGTTTTGTGAAGAAAGAAAATTGGAAAATAGGATTTTATGGCTTGAGAATCCTATATGAGGTATATGCAGATTTTTGATGAGGTTTTGGTTATTGATGATGAAATTGTAAGAGTTGGCATTTTATGATGATTAAATGCATTAATTAGTAAAGTGTAAACAATTAAAATAAATTGTTTATAAATTTAAGTAATGTTATTCTTTCAATATCATTATACCGAAATATTGGTATGAATTTTATTGTAGAATTTCTATCTTTTGTGTCGGGGTTACTATTCATGAGTTACGAATATTACTCTTGAGATTAAAACTATATGTTGATCATATTATTTTTATCATCATATATAACATTTTTTATAACCCTGATGTTGAAATTCTCTTTCACTGGAGTGTAAAGATGGGTAGATTATTGGTATGATCATGACTAGGGTTCTCTTTGGCCTGTAGTGCAAAGTTGAATTGTGACTGGTATGATCATGACCATTGAATTTATAATTGAATATCTTAAGCTTAAGTGCAAAGGTGAATTTATCAACATGGTTATAATTATTGTTTATATAAATTCTGAAATGATTATATATTTCTTTGAGATATGAATATATTTGGCCTGTAGTGCAAATATGAATTGTTGATGAATATCTTTGGCCTGTAGTGCAAATATGAATTGTTGATGAATATCTTTGGCATGTAGTGCAAAGATGACCTGTTGATGAATATCTTTGGCCTGTAGTGCAAAGATGAACTGTTGTTGAATATCTTTGGCCCGTAGTGCAAAGATGGTTTGTTGATGAATATCTTTGGCCCGTAGTGCAAAGATGAATTTGTTAGTATGATTATAAACAGGAACTGTGATTTGGTATAACCATGATCTTTGTTGTTTCAGGTAAAGACAGGTGATGAAAATATTCTTCGTCCTGGGTGCGAAAAAAAATTTATAGTCACAATTATGATTATGAGTTATTCATATGATTGTGGAAAGGAACTGTTGAGTGATGTTACATGGATAAAACATTGTTGGTGGATTTTTAACATGGAGAAGATAATAGACTTTATAGTCTATTTGACTCTTCTAATGGATTGCTCGTTCCGCTGCAACTATGGTTGAAATTTTATCATTTACCATATGTTCTAAATCTCTGATTTATTATTGATGAAGGCTATTGATAATTTAATTATCTTTAGTCATGATATTCTTTACTGAGCTAGTTGTGCTCACCCTTTTGCTTCACAATTCCTTTCAGGTAATAAGAGTGTAGCTGGGTCGAGCGGGGGTAACAAGGGAATAGAACGGTGGTCATCATTTAGTAGTTATATTTGGTGAAGAAAATAGGGTGAGGCGAACCCAACGTTGGAAGGGTGTTTTGTCACTATCATACAAGATGTCTAATGACATACAACCTCGTGTCATCATAAGACAGGGTTGTGCTCATCCACTTGCTGAGTATATCTATGGGCACTACCTATATAATCTTGGTGTTTGTTTGAAGTATAATTCTCAATTAGAGACAGTGGAGATAATGATAAGTCAAGAGAAGACTCACCATTGGGAAGAATATGATAGTAATCTTCTCGTTTTTCTTTGGGGTCTATTGGGTCAACCAAGGATAATTCTGTGGCCATATGATATCTATCATAACCTAGACGCGTGGCCTCCCATGTACGAAGGTTTCCTTGAGCACTTCCCAAAGATTCTAATTTCTAAAACAGTTTTTGACTATACCTTTATGTAAGGTGTTATTGTGAGGTGATGTCCACGGTTGGAACATGAGTCACATTTGGTATATATTTGTATCCAAACTCACAGTATATGTGTTGTTGTATTTTGCACGACAATTGTTGTAATAAAGTTGTAGTTATTTTCTGTACCATGTATTTGACGACTCAGAATGGGTTGGGTGGAATGGACCTATTTTGGGGTTGTCACATCAATGGACCTTTTGCTACTTGATGTTCCGCCTTGACTCGTTGACAAGTTAGACACCTTGAGATAAACAGCGCTATCTCTATCTTCATATTGCTCCACCAAAATGTATGACGAAGATCACAATACATTTTGATACTCCCAGTATGGATTGCAAACGATGTGTTGTGCGCCTCCATCATGATTTTATACTTTAAAACAGGGTCGTTAAGAACACAACGTCTGGAGTTGACTCGAAGTATTCCTTCTTCATCGATCCTTGCTTCCGGTATAGCACCTTCTTGCACTTTCTTCCTCATATGCATCAGCTCCAGGTCTGTAGCTTGAGCAGCTTTAATTTTATCAATTAAAGTTGGTTCTACTCGTATATTCGCCATCATCACATGGGTCCCTAGAGTCTTTAACTCGATCTCCATCCTTTGCAAGTCACACAAAATGGGCCTTTGTGTTGACAATATCGTATTCGCACTTGTATATGATCTTCTACTCAATGCGTCAGCTACCACGTTTGCTTTTCCAGGATGGTATTGGATGGTATAATCATAATCTTTCAACAGTTCAAGCCAACGTCGTTGTCGCATGTTGAGTTCCTTTTGAGTGAAGAAATATTTGAGGCTTTTATGATCCGTAAAGATCTTCACTTTTTCCCCATACAAGTAATGCCTCCAAATCTTTAGTGCGAAGACAACAGCTGCCAACTCTAGATCATAAGTAGGATAATTCTTCTCATATTCTTTGAGTTATTGTGAGGTATAGGCTATGACTTTCCCATGTTGCATGAGAACACATCCTAACCCTTTGTCCGAAGCATCACTGTAGATGACAAATCCCTCCGAACCAGATGGTATTGTCAGAACAGGTGCTGAAATGAATCTTCTCTTGAGTTCTTAAAAACTCTTCTCACATTCCTCGCTCCAATCGAACTTTGTATCTTTTCGAGTCAGCTGAGTTAGTGGAGTAGCGATTCGAGAAAACCCTTCTACGAATCTCCGATAATAACCAGCTAAGCCGAGAAAGCTACGTACTTTGGTAACTGATTTAGGTTGCTCCCACCTTTGAATAGCTTCAATCTTTGCTAGGTCAACAGATATTCCATGACTTGATACCACGTGCCCAAGGAATGCTACTTCCTCAAACCAGAACTCGCATTTTTTTAATTTGCCATAAAGCTTGTATTCACGAAGCTTTTGGAGTATCAGCCTCAAGTGTTGCTCATGATCTTCACGACTTTTGGAATAAATGAGGATGTCATCAATAAAAACGACCACAAAGTGATCCAAATATTCCTTGAATACTCGGTTCATCATATCCATGAAGGCAGCAGAAGCATTAGTCAATCCAAAGGACATGACTACGAATTCATAATGCCCGTACCGAGTTCTGAAAGCCGTCTTTGGATGTCATCGGTTCTAATCTTCAATTGGTGATATCCGGAACGAAGATCAATCTTTGAAAAGAATTTGGCTGCTTGCAACTGGTCAAACAGGTCATCAATACGTGGCAATGGGTACCTATTTTTTATGGTGACATGATTCAACTCCCGATAATCAATACAAAGTCACATACTCCCATCTTTCTTCTTCACGAATAGAACAGGAGCACCCCATGGAGAAGTACTAGGACGAATAAAGCCAATGTCTAACAATTCCTGTAGTTGAGTCTTTAACTCTTGAAGTTCAATAGGAGTCATTCGATATGGGACTTTGGAAATGAGTTTTGTACCGGGTTCAAGGTCGATACAAAATTTAATTTCACGCTTTGGGGGTAGGCCAAGAAGTTCTTTAGGGAATACGTTAGGAAATTCATTAACAATAGAAATATCATTCAAAACTAACGTATTTTTGTTTAGATCTGTGACGTGGGCTAAGAATGCTTGACATCCGTTTTTCAATAAACGAATAGCTTTATGGCTTGAGATGACCATGATTGATTTTAATGGTTTGGTCGCTTGAATTCGTATAATAGGTTGATTAGGAATATGAAAGCTAACAACCTTACGAAAATAATCAATTTTTGCATGATGAGTAGTTAACCAATCAATCTTTAGAATTACATCAAATGCAAGTATTTTCAATGAAATAAGATCGACAGGTAACGTGCGGGTGCCGATTTGAACTAAACAAGACTTATAAACAGTGGATGTAATGAAGGTTTCTCCCAACGGAGTTTTAACAGATAAGTCAAAGTCTAATATCTTCGGAGTTAAATTTAAACGTTGAGCGCAAGTAGGAGAAATGAATGAGTGGGTAGAACCAGTATCAAATAAAGTATAAACTTCGCTAGAATTTATGATTAGTTTACCCATGATGACCTCGTTCGGGTTCCTTGCTTTCTGGGAGGTCACAACAAACGCTCTCCCTTGCATTACTGGTTTTGACTTTTTTCTGGGACGGCCTTTGACGCCTCCATCCCAGCTGGACTTGTCTTCGGTGCACGATAAAATCGGGCCAGGTGACCTTCTCTTCCACAGTTGTAACATGCTTTGGATGGCATCTCACAGTTGGGACTGATGTGTCCCTCTCCTCCACACTTGAAGCATATGATAGGTGGTCGTTCTCCTTCCTTAACGACAGGTGCTGATGCTGACGTCTTTCCATCATTGTTGAATCTCCTCTTCTTAAAATGTCCATTCTTATTGCTTTGGCCCTGATTACCACCGAAGTGGTTACCATATCTGGCCTGTTGATTCCCTCTACGCTTGTTGTCACCGCTTCGATGACTACTATCGCTGGTATTATTATTTTACCGGCTGCTCTCTTTTGGTTGCGTTGACTCGTTATCGCGCTCTACTAACTGAGCCCTATTTACAACATCTGAATACAAACACAGTTTATGAGAAATAAGATGTTGACGTATCTCCGACTTCAAACCTCTTAAAAATATCCGCGTCATTCTCTCTTCAATATCCACCAAGTGGGATGCAAACCGGGACAACTCAAAAAACTTTACTTCGTACTTTGACACGGTCATATTATTCTGCTCCAGCTTGATAAACTCCACCTCTTTCATGTGACGAATACTTTCGGGAAAGTACTTGTCGTTGAATAGCTCTTGGAACTTCTCCGAAAACATCTTGAGGGCGTCAGGCTGAGTACGTTTTACAGATTTCCACCAGTAATCTGCCTCTTCACGCAACATGAAGGTGGCGAAGGGAACCTTTTGCTCCTCGGAGCATCTCAAGACATCAAATATCTTGGTGATCTGCTTTATCCATGCTTCCGCCTTAAGTGGTTTTGGCTCTCCTATAAATTCCGGTAGTCCTAGCTCCTTGAACTGTTTAGCAGTGACCGTCCGAGAGTTTCCAGTGTTTCCACCTACATTTTGAACAGGAGCCGCTCTCGCCTGATGTTGCATGAATTGCATAAAGCCTCTGAACAGTCCATCATTCATCATTTGGTCAGTGTTCTTATTTGCCTGAGGAATGTCGCCTTCCTGATGCACATTATCCTGATTATTGATTTGTAGAGACTCAACGGTCTCCTGTGCTCCATTGCTATTCTCAAAATTCTCGGATGTCATTTTCAGATACTGCCACAAAATAAAGATTAATTAACATATAACATATTATCCCTATATTTTGACTGACCACTTAAATACCAAATAAGCTTAGGTATGTCATACTAGCGAAGGAATTCCCCGTTTCTCCCCTCCTAGTTCTAGTCTTACATCTTAGTCAGGGATCATATCCCTAAGCTTTGATACCAACTGTGACGCCCCCAAAATTAGGTATACATCACCCATCTTGGGTCGCCAGATACATGGTACAGAATTCAAATACAACTTACTAATACAACTGTCGTGTACAATACGACAAAACATAAACTGTGAGTTTGAATACAAATATTGTCTACTAGAGATTATACAAACTCAAAAGGAGTCCTCATTACAATTATTATCACACTATTTCACAGAATAGTGAGGACTACTAATGCTATCCTCTGGACCATCACTCCGTTCCCCGACTCGTCCCAGCTATATTCTCATTTTCTGAAGAGAACAGTGAAAGAAAGGGTGAGCTTAACTAGCCTAGTAAGAAATATTATGACTAAGATAATACAGAATAAATTATCATTAGTCTCCAACAATGTTAAACTGATAAAATATAATAGACATCAAGTTTAACTGCAACGGAACAAGCAATCCATTAAAAGAGTCAAATAGAAAATAAAATCTACTATCTTTTATGATCTAAAAGGTTTTTCATCACTGTTATCGCTGAGACTCAGCTTAATAAATATTTCACATTATCGAATCACCCCTGCACTACGGCCAAGGATATTCTTTAGTATCACGACCATAATTATCCATGCATTACAGGCCAATAATATTTGTGTATTCATTAATGGTCATGATCATACCAGCCACTGTCCATCAATGCACTACGGGCCAATGAGAACTTTTACCACATTATTTGTAACATTACGGTCATGATTATACCGAATAATCCCTGGTCATAATCATACCAAGTCCATCTATGCACTATAGGCCACAGATGACTTTCAAAATTATAAATATGAGGATGATGACAATGATATAAGAAATTCAATAAAACAAGTTCATAAATTAATTTATCCAGGAACTGATAACGTCCAAATTGTCAACATAATACTGCTTTGTGCAATAAAATTCAAGAATGCTCAGAAGAATATTTCCATGAAAATATACTGGATGAAGCGCAAATATCAAGGATATTCCACTAATTTCATGGAGTATAGAAGTCAAAACTTTAACCAACTGAGTATAATAAAGAATGGAATAACAAAAGAAATCACCATGCATGCGGTACTTTGCATAGACAGGTTATTCCAACAGAATAATAATAACGGAACCAGGTCAGGCAAAATTTGCACCGACAGGATGTTCCAACAGAATAATAAAGATAGAACCAGGTCTGGTGTAAAATACACAGACAGGATATTCCAACAGAATAATAATAAAGACGGAACCAGGTCCGGTGTAAAACACACAGACAGGATGTTCCAACAGAATAATAGAAGAATATCACCAAGTATAGGGTAGACCACGTATACAGGTTATTCCAACAGAATAATAAGAAATGGAATAACAACAGTTCTCTTCATGAATAAGAAAGAATAACACCCCTTATCGTAAAAGAAAATGAATATAAGAGTAGGGAAGTAGCAGAATACTTTTCTTCTTTCTCTCTACAGTTTATCTCTCTAGAGTTTCAGTGAATTCGTAAGAAAATAATGAAGGAATGAGCTTCTATTTATAGAAAAATGGAAAGACACTGTGCAAGAAAAATAACGGATGCAATAGATGTGCAACTAACAGATAAAATTTTTTGTAACCTACCGATGCAAATTGTCAACCATCCAACCAATCAAAATAAAGCAAATATATATATATATATATATATATTACTCCATCATTCCTACATTCCACCCAATTTACGGGTGGAATTCCTCCCACCAAAAGATTCATTACACTCCTCCACTAAAAAAAATCCTTTCATTCCCCCACCACTTATATATATATATATATATATATATATATATATATATATATATATATATATATATATATATATATATATATATATACAATGCCGATCAAATCCAGAAGTCCGAATTTTCTTAAAATCCAGACCTTTTTTTTTTGTTTTTTTTTTAAATAACTAAAAAAAATATTTAATATTTTATGGAACTGAATTTTTTTCATAATACAATGTTTTGGACGTGTTTTGAATACCTATACCAAAAAATGGTGGTACAGTCTGCACAGACAGTACCACCATATTTTGTTATACGTACCCAAATCACACCCAAAACACTGTATTATGAAAAAATTTCAATTCCATAAATTTTTTTTTTTAGTTGTTTCAAAAAAAAAAGCAAAAAAAAAAAAAGGTCCGTATTTTATAGAGTCCGGGATCCCGGACTGGATCCGGATTCTATATATATATATATATATATATATATATATATATATATATATATATATATATATATATATATATATATATATATATATATACCGAATGATTATTTTGAAAAAATGGGTAAATAGGGGTCAATAAAATAAGCAAAATTCACAACAATTACTATAGCAATAATTGAACAAAACTGAATGACTTCTCACGTAAGTATCAATAATCAATACCGTATACTATTATGCAACCACACGTATTACTGTACTTTTACTACCGAGTAGTTCAACAGTATCAACGGTAAAACTTTCGCCGTTATTTTTATAAAGTATTTTTGTCGTTTTCTCAATCTGACAATAATTCCGTTGTGGGGTCCAACAATGATTGTGCCGTCGTACGAATATTTTCGACAAAAAGAATATTCCCCGACCAAACGAATATTTTATAACAACTTGCATACTATGCAAAATTTATAAATATTACCCACAACTATAACATTATATCAATTTAACTCCATAATATTCAAAAATAATATTTATAGAAAATTCATCTTTATTCAAAAAGTTGGGATTTTTACAAAATCTCGTCAAGAATTATATTTTAGGTTGTAAAGTAAGTTGGAAAAATTAAGGAGTTGTTTGATAAAAATTGAATAAATCTGAATTTTAATGAGCTGAATCTAAATCTGTTTGATAATTGACATGTCTGAAATATATGAGTAACATATTTTTATTATTTTACCCCTCTGAAAAAAATTTAAAATTGTTATAAATTTAGTTAATATTACTTAATAAAATAGTTAATATTGTAAAAAAATCATTCAGCCGTCATTCAGTCTATTCAGCAAAAAAAAAAGGGACTTAAGGGCAATTTATTTAGGACTGAATACATCTGAATGTCTTAATCGGTCAGTCATTAAGTGCGTTTATTTTGAAAAAAAGTCGTCTGAATAACTGAATCGGTCAGATGATTGAGCTGAATGGCTAAGTCAAATTTTTTTACCTGAATGAACAGCGGAAAAAATTAAAAAAATAATAAAATTATTAAATATTATATTAAGTAATATTAAATAAATTTATAACAACTTTAAATTTTTTTCAGATGTGTAAAATAAATAAAATTTTGTCATTCAGATATTTCAAATATGTTAATTATTAAACAACTTTTTTCATTCAGATTTAGATTCAGTTCATTCAGATTTAGATTCATTCAGTTTTTATCAAATACCCCTTAGCCATTCAGCCCAAATCGTCTGAATGGCTGACCTTCAGCCCATTTTTTTTTCGAAACAAATACATTAAATAGCTTAATCGGTCAATCATTCAGGACTAATCAAACAACTCATAAGTCCGCTCATTGATTGAGGGAATGCATTTTTTTTTCAATTCTATATTTTTATTTGAGGAAATGTGGACGAGAATGAGATACTCTGTAATGTTAGTTATGCCTCTATTTTGAATTTTATGTAATTTTTATAATATTAAAATTATTAATTCTAGAATTATAATTAACTATTAAGTTATTTTATAATTCATAAACTAATAGTTTTAAGTCTAAATTTGAAAATAAATAAAATATTTGAGATTAATATTTTTATCCCAAGTATAATATTTACAAACAAATATAACCTAAAGTAATGAAATATTGTACTAACTACGATTTAAATTATAAGATAATGATTGACTTATAAGAGTCAAATTCAAAATTAAGATTATTTATTTAAAATTATGAAAACAATAGATCTTACAATAAGCGGTATTTATTAGATAAATTCGTAATATTCATAATTATATTAATTAAAAATTAAAAAAATTAATGTCAAGTTTTAGATTAAAAATATCTTAAATTAAATTTAATATGCAATAATTATGTGATAAAATAGGTCAATTTTATAATCTTATCTGCAATCATAATTGGACATAAAAATCTTGCGATACATAACAAAACTCAAAAGTAATCGTCTTCTTGAGCTTGTGTCATTGTTTTTTATTCTTCTATTTTACTTTTTTTTTAAAAAGAAAAGGAAATCCTTTTTCTAACTAGAAAAGGGCATTATAGTCAAAATTTTGTAGTGTCGTGGGCAAAAAATAGAATATTGGACAAAACAGAGGATTATTATTGTATTAGACAAATAAAAGTTGAAGAATAGAGATTAAGTAAGGAGTCACGTGAGCACGTGCGACGGCAGTGAGTCGGTGCATCGGTTCTCATAAAGAAAAGGGTGCGCACGAATTGCGGAGCGCTGCGTCCCCTACCTACGACATCCTCTTGTTCTTTTCACACGCGCCACCGCATGCACGAGACGGAACCCAACTCAATTCCAATGGACAGCCAAACTAGGAGCCCAAGGTTCTCAAACCCGCATTAGTCATCGAACCAAACAAAATACCATGTGGATTTATTATTGATCCAATAAGCGGTCGATTTATTATTAATCTAATAACGTCATTAATATATAAAAATATATATTATTAATAATTAATTTTTTTTAAAAAAAATCTCATTTTATGAATTAAAACATAATAAAGTTGAGTTATAATATTATTAAAAGTAGTTAATTTTAATATTAATTTTGTTTGTACAAAAAAAATGAGTCACTAGTCCGACTGGTGGATGAACTGAGTTTTGATCAAAATTGATTTTTTTTTTGTTCAAATCAGATTGAAAAGTCAATCGGTTTCGTTTTTTATTGGTCGAATCGGTGGTCGGATCCCATTTTTAAAATCAGATTAGCTAGGCAGTTTGATTGAGGGTGCGCGTGGGGCTTGCAATAGTACGCAATTTGTAAAGACTAAACTGGGTGCGTCAGTCTAATTCTAATTCTAATACTACAACGGAGAACTTATTTATATATCTCTCTCCGCTTTGACCGCCCTAGGGCTTGCTTACATGCCCCACGACCGTATCTTTTGTGGGACCCATTCAAGTAATATCCCTAGACCTATACCTTATCAGCCTGCCTTTAGCCGTGACATTTGCAGCTACGCCTACGAGGCAGGAGGACCGGACCGTGCCCTTTTATCTTTTACCATTATCTCCGGCACAAACTTTACGCGTGGAAAGTTTGAAAGGTCAAAAGAGAAATTAAAAAAGTTTCGGATACGTATTTACATCTTCTTATTTATAATATAGATATAGATTAAGGGGGTATATGATAAAAATTGAATCTGAATTTAAATAAGTTGAATTTGAATTTGAATGAGTTGAATCTGAATCTGAATGAAAAATATTATTTGATAATTGACATATCTGAAACATCTGAATTACAACCCCTTCTAAAAAAATTCAAAATTGTTATAAATTTATTTAATATTACTTAATATAATAGTTAATATTTTGTTTATTCCATTCAGCTGCTCATTCAGCTCAAAAAATCTGACTTAGTCATTCAGCTCGTCTATCTTACCTATTCAGCTATTCAGACCAAAACAAACGTATTGACCGATTCAACCATTCAGATTCAACTCGATTCAGACTTAAATAAACACCCCATAAGGTTTTGATGCATATATGATGTGTGTAATAAATTATGGAAACCGATATTTTCATATTATTTTTTAATATTTTTATACATAGGGGGTTCACATATTAGTTGATAAATTGAATTTTTATTAGTTAATATATGGATCCTATATGTAAAAATATCAAAAAATAATATGAAAATATCAATTTCTTAAATTATTTAAATTATAAAATGATGGATTTTTTATAGTTAATTTTAGTACAAGTTTGGGAGGGTATCTTCAATAAAGATTTTTTGTAAGCGATAATTTTTTTTTTGAGTTTTTTAATTTTAATGACTTTTTAAGACTCCATGAAATAATTGACATATTTTTATAGATTTTTTACCAAGATTTTGGTAGACCTTTATATACTTCTAATATATTTTACAGTTTATTTAATTGTTAAAAAGTCAACAACGAGCATTCCAAAAATAGCTATCTCTTTATATGAAAATATCACAATCTAATTAATCAAAAATTATATTTTTATACCAAAAATAACCATCTGAATATTTTGACCATGTCACAATCTAATTTAAAATAAATGGCGTTGTTGAAGTTGAATTATTAGATCATACCAAGTCTATTACAAGAAAATGTCATATTTCATAATTTTTATATTTCGTAAAAAAAATCATTCTCTATTAACAGTAATATAAAATAGCAATCTCGATTTTAAAATTGTTCATTGTCGTTTTCCTATCAAGTCATTATTACTAAACTAACAATTTATAATTTTCAACAAATAAAAAAATTAACAAATTTATTACTTTTAAAAATAAACATAAAACAAAATACTTATTTAATACTTACAAATATAATACATGAGTTTTTTTATGAGAGAGAATAAATATAAAACGATATTAAAATATTTGTTATCTCCATCTTATACCATTGACCCTATTTGGAACTCTTTAACTAGTCCCTTTGTTTGATCATCTCTTTATATTTATATTTATCTTCTGTTTATCTTCTCTCTTTCATAAATATTTGAAAGCCTTTAAAAATATTTAGAGATAAGGTCAAACTTTGAATATAAATCTTTCAAACTCTACCATTTAATAGAAATTTAAATAACATACATTTCTCACAATAAAATTCACTTTCCAATTTACATAGTCTGAGATAATAAAGAAAACTGATTTGGAGTAGTGGAAGGAAAAAACTAAGAAATGGGAAAAAATTGAAACAATGGAAAAATTTAGTGATAAATAGTTGAAGAGAGAGAGAACAAATATTTATTTTAAGATATTGCACAACTTAAGTGGTGTTTGATTGCATCTTAATGAAACTTACCAGTTCACCTCTTAATACTTTTTAAGAGTCTACATATTTGTATTTAGAGGTTATCTGAATAGTTAAGACATAAATATGAGTATAAACTACTTCGAGAATATCTTAATACAAAAATGTAGATAGTTAAAATGCATTAAAAGATACACTGTTAAGATGTATTAATTATAAGATAATAGAAATAGATAAACATAAGGAGATAATAGGGAAAGTGGACAGATATTTACTTACTCTTATTTAATTTGTTTGTGAATGTATTTATTCCTCCTCCTTGATATTGTAATTATGATGACGTACTTAATTATGAGATTATATTATGGGTTATATGTATATATACAACTGTGTATTACATAGTAGGGCTATAACGACGAATTTTTTGGGCTATGGCGACGGTTCACCTGTCGTCATAGCCCAGAATAGCTATACCGTCGCTATAGCTCAAAAAATCGTCGTCATAATCGATTGTGTTATACACAGTTGTGTACATATATTTTTTTATATTATTTTATCCAAAAATTAATTATGAGATTATATTTTACTTCTCAACAAGTGGGGCTTAAAAAAAACGACAACTGATAAAAATTACTCCCTGTTTTTATACCCCCTTGCCTAAAATTATAAATATAATTAAAAATTAAGTAGTTTTACAGACACAAATTATATACAAATAATTGTGCACAGATATATGTGAGTTCTATCATTTAAATTATTAATATAATTTATTATTCTTATTATACAATACATGAAGTTCAATATTATATATGCACATAGAACCCACCTATATATAATAAAATATCTACTAATTAAAATTGACAATTATTTTGTATTTACTTGTTTATAATCATAGCATTCACAACAGTTTTTTTATCTTTATCCATACTCTGCAGTGTTATTAGGTCATTTTGTAAAATACAGATTCAAAATTTTTACTATGTACCCAACATGTTCCTTATATTATTCCTTAAATAATGAAATTTAAAAGTACAAACAGTCAAAACATTAAATTAATAATAACCTTATAATTTATAAAAGAGAGTATAATTTATCAATTATATTCTACTGTAAAATAATTTTTATTTTATTTTAAATTTTAAGTAATTTATGGAGTGAGTATTGAATAGATTGTAATTGTAAATGTATATAAGATCAATATTAACTTTTAAAAAGTTAATTTGTGATATTTTTAAATTTAAAATTTGAAAATAATAAAATTTATAATTAATAGTACTTTTATAATATTTATAATTATATTGACATAAATTAAATAAATTTATATCAAATTTAAATTTGAATACGTTTGATTTTTTTTTTTAAAAGTCAATATCATGTTTATAATTTGAAAATGAAGTAGTAAAAAAATGTCAAGATGTATATGATTGATGAGTTGTCCACTTAAATTAGGGTGTAAAATGTCATTTTGTATATATAGAGAAGGTCTTTTGATTCTCTCACAATGAGGAGTAAAATCCTATATAGGGATTAAAATAGAGAGTCAAATAAAGACAAGAAAACTGTTGGATAATGATTTGTTGATGTCTTTAAAATTGAGGACAGAGAGTTAATTAGGAAAATTGTTATTAATGTTCTTAGAATCACAACATTTTTCCTTTTTAGTCAATTTTTAAATTAAATATACAAATTTATTTTAGAATTGGAAAATGACATGATGTTTTTATAATAATTTATTCTTTTTTTTTTTACAGTCATATCTAACATCATACAATCATTTTAAAATATTTTAGTAATATAAATAATTTTACACTCGATTAAATTTATGCTAACTAATATTGTGTTGATATTTAGATGGAGGCCGAAACATATACTGGCCCAATGAGTAGCTCAATAGACCTTAACACAAAAACCCATATGCCCATATTTACTCGTACTCATATATTTATTCTATGTCTTTTTTCTAATATTCAACTTGCTTACGGTCCATGGGCTTTCTAAGATTTCCCTCGACCTAGTCGTCCTGGGTAGAAAATTAGACCAAGTTGTTGATATTACGGAGCCCAGCTCATAATCCAGGAACAATTTAAGCCCATAAGCCCAACATGGAGCTAAATGTGTAGATATCAAATGCTAGCATGTTACTAGTTATACATGAAGGCACGGTTTAACAAAATTTTTCTTTTTCTTCTGTGCCTTCATCTTTTTTTAATTTGAACAATTTAAAAATTAGAATAAATTTAAATTATTTTTGTGCTTTCCCGTCTAAATTAATTATAATGAATCTGAACCGTACTTATACTTTTCGGCCAAATTTAAATTAGGTTCTATCTTATTATTATATATTTGAAACAAAATAAGTAAAATATATAAATATAAAAAGGATCAATAAAACACTATAATATTGCAAAGTTAAGTATCTGTCGGGACTAATTATTTTCACCATCTCTAGGTTTTATTTAACTGCTCCCATCTATTACCTTTTAATTGAGGTTTTTGGAAAAAATATAAATATTAGAAGAGACCTGAGTTAAGGGACATCTTAAGTTTATTTTGTAAAAATTATAAAACATCTTTTTGTACATATGAGAGAGAATGTATTCAATTGTACAAAACAATTTAGTTATTTCTGTGTATGACATCTCGCACGCTTCCGTTCAACTTCCCTCTGTTTTTGCCTAAATATCAAGAAATAAATATTAATATGAATATAAATTTTTAACACCACTTTTTATAAATTCAATGAAAAGGTATAAGAAAAATAAATTAATACTCCCTCAGTCCCAGGATAAAAATTATGGTGGACTTTTCACGCATATTAAGATGATGAATGAAATGATAAAATTGTCCATAATAATATCATTAAATATAGAGAGAGAATTAAAATAAGAAAAATATGATATATTTAATGCTAACATGAGACTATCCAAAATAGTACTCTGTCCGTTACTTAATATAAGTCGTTTTAGATAAATATTTTTGTTCCTTAATATAAGTTGTTTTAGAATTTCAAGTAAGCATTAATTGCTTAGTTTCTAATATTACCCCAAGTATTAAATGTAATTTTAGTTGTCTCATTATTTTCTGTCCAATAAATAACAATCTCTTATTCCAATACAAGGGCAAAATAGACAATTGATATTATAGTTAATGCTGTACAATTATTTTCTTAATACTTGTGCATAACTCTAAAACGATCTATATTAAAGAACGGAGGGAGTACTAAGGATTTTTATGATTGGACGGAAGGAGTATTTAACATAAGAATAATACAAAAAACGAAGTGATTAATAGTTTTTAAAATTTATAAAATACAAACAAAAATAAATAAATTTTGGTCTCTAAAAATAAAATTGCGTGTGTCCTCGATTTTACAGTTTCGTCCAGATCCACTGAGCCCGATCCAAGACAAATTAATTGTACCGAAATGATTGTCTTACAGGAAAGATCAAAGAAGAGAAAAGAAAACAAAAAACAATACTAATTACCAGAAAGAGAATCCACATTTATTTCTTCTTCTTCTTCTTGATCTCTTCAAGCCTGTAAGCGAAGCTCCGCGACGAGGCACTGAGAGAGAAAGTTGACAGAGAAAGCGGGACAGAGATCTATGGCTTTATGACACTCCACTGACAGGTAATCTTTGTCTTCACTGCAAAATTAAAATTAAAATAAAATTCAATCCTATCAATTTCTCTTTGAAATGTTAGTTTCAAATCCTAAATTTTGCAAGCCCTAGTTTTACGGAAGGAACCCTGCATTTGAAGGCACTGTTGGTTGTTGCTTGGCTTTCGTTTTGTTGAAAATTAGTTTCGTTGAATAAACGCCCCAATTGGTAGTGTGTCGTTTTAGTATTGTCTTCCACTTTACCTAACCACTCTTGTTGTTAAATTGAAATTTTGCTGCAACCCATTGTTTCCTTTTTTAAGCCCATTGAGCTTCCCACATTGTGCCTTCAATGTTTGAATTAGATTCTGTAATTATTTTCAGATCTCAAATTGTTTTTGATTTGTGTTTTACGTGGACTGATTGATTTTGTGTTTTAATGTTGTTCAGATTTTTCTTTATGAAGCCAAGACTGAATTTTGTATGAGCGCTTTATTTTTCTGAAAATGCTAATTTGGCAATGGGAAGCAGAAGTGGTGGTTAGAAGACTGGAGATTTAGTGATTGTAGTTTTTTTTTTCCATCTGCCTCACAAAAAGTGGGAGGACAAGGATAATTCGTAGATGGAGATGGCTGATGCAGCAGCTCTTGTGGAGGCCACTGGGTTTAGATTCAGTGACTTAGAGCTCATCGGAAGAGGGTCATTCGGTGATGTCTACAAGGGGTTAGTATGGGAAATTTTGCTTCTACTTATATCTTCATATAGGTGTACGTGTATATTATACTCTTTTGTTACATTGTATTGACCGTCACATTGTTCTTTAAGGATTCCAAGATGTGAGCATTGCCGTTATTATGAGTTTATCTCTGCCAATTCATTGGGCATTTGGAGTTTATAAAGCCTTAGCACATTTAGATGTTAAGGGAACTTTTATAATATTCCTCTGCCACCCTCTTGTATGAGTTCATTACACATGACATAATATGCTCACCAAAGAGAGATGGTAGATGACATTTAATTTATTGCTAAGAACCATTGATTGTATGTTTGAGCATTATCATAGCCATTTCATAATTTTTGAGGGTTAAACTGCTGAGTATTTGTTTGGAGTTTCAATACTCCTAGTGCTTATAATGCTTAATGTGAATAAGCACACTGCATTGCCAAGTTGGGTTGTAAAATGGTCTGTGAAGATGTACTATGATAACAACAAGCTTTTAATTTAAGATTACCTTACTTTGATGGTCATGGTGTATTTAAATTACTGGTACTTACAATAAGCGTTTCGATATTATGCTATAATCCTGGTGGTGTTCGCCGTATGAGATCCAGGTGAGTCCACCTGAGTATGGAACTTAGGTTAAAGAACTTCATAGTGACATTGGCCGCTCTTATAGATCTTTTGTTTTATTGGATCTGGCAGCTGAAGCGTATTGCTACTATACGAATGTCAGGAATTTCATTCTAGAAAATTACAAGTTATTTATGGGAAAAGACTAAAAATATTTATGGTAAAGAAAATAGAGACAGCATAACAAAGTACTGATTTTGGAGGTTGGGGCCTGGGGGAGAGGGAGGGGGATGCAGAGGCTCTTATCTTATTTCATTTGGAATATAAAGTAATTGGAATGATTAAATGATGTAAATCTGCTACTTTATGCTTGAACATGTCGAAGGATGAAACAAATGTTGTAAATGGGCAAAAAAATGATCTCCTTAATTTTACGTTAGCATACTAACCTTTTTTTGGTCATCCTATGAGTGGGAAAGTTGGGGTACTTATCAAACAAATAAAGGATTATGGGAAAAGTAGGATAAAAGCATCTGGATAGGTTGTGTTCATAATTAAAAAGATTCCATAACAATACTGTTTCATCTGTTTTGAGATAAGAGGACCTTTTAAGGCCATGTGCATGTTTTGAGGGTTAGCTATTTCTGATTTGCACAGGGCTTGGTGGGCTGTTCTATTATAGACTTCTGTTTTTCATTTTGTGAGATGTTATGATTTGGAGGATGTCTAGTCTTCCTAACCTTTTGTGCTTCTTCTTTTTAACAAATATCTTCTTATAGTTGAAAAAAGAAGGCATGCATATTTTGAGCAATATCTATAAAATGTTCATTGAAGGTGTTTGTCTGGAGCCTATTAAAACATAAGATGTGAATAGATTTTTTGGAGGGCATCTAGGGACTTCTGTCTACTTGCTACCTCCCATGAACCAGCACCATCTTCTTGTTGAGTAGCACTTGATCCTAATGCTAATATGTAGCAATGAAAATAGGAAGGATGCACCCCTTTTCTAATTTTCTACCCCACCCTATCTTTGTGGTTTGCAATCCCTACTTTTGCCCCAACCAAGGACAGGGGTGATACTACCCCTGGCCATTATTTGTATATAACCTGCTTCACCTGCTTATCATAACCATTGATTTGTTAGGGTATTGATTGGCAGTTTTAAAATAGGATTGTAATTAATCATAAAATGGGTCAGAGAGCAAAGCTGTTGATCTTCCAGGGTATTCGAATTCGACAGTATATTCTACCAGTCTTACAAGGAAAAAAATGAACTCAAGTATGGGTGATCATTGAACAATCAATGGAGCAATTAACATTCTATGTACAGACAAATCAGCATCAGCATGGTAAAAATAATAATATGATAATTGCATCTCCTTTCCCAGCTCCCATTATCTTTTGATAACTGATACTTGATAAGCTAGCTTCTGAATAAAATAAATACTGTTAGGAGTTTATTGACATAATAGTTAGAATGCATGAAAGGAATTCAACAAGCAGAACAGGTCTTGAATGCTTAAATGTCTATGTGACACTGGGTTTGGATAAACCGAGCTTGTCATGAAGCAGAACCTTTTGGAGCAGATTTTTTCTTTTATTACGAATTAGAGGGACAAGGACAACCAACTGTTCTAGTGAATAGTGTGTAATTCTAATGAAAAAACTTCTCTAGCAAAATGGCTTAACTTTGGTGAAAGTGCAACAAAGATTGTGTTGAAAAGTGTCATGCTCATTTTTTTAGATAATAGAATAAACTTTATTATAATAAAGGGAGCAACAATAGAGGAGGATGAAAAATCCTCCAAAATAGAGAAAGTAAAACACAAAGCCCTTAAAGCAGGGCAGTCGTCTCACCAATCCCTATGTAAATCTGAAATTAGCATTCTTCTAAGAATGCCCCGCTGCAACTGACAAACATATTTAATTGAAGCGTGTCTTATTCATCAATCAACACTAATTTGATGAGCTGTAAAAACTGGAATGGACTGAAATAGTGAATATGATATGATAACTTATAATTTCATAGAGGCTATGACCACAAAACACAAAGACAATAGAATCTATTTAGCCAACCCTAAATATTGGAAATTGGGATAAAGTTTTGTTGAGTTGAGAAGGTTTGCTTTTAGATTGTATGCCGACAGGCCCTTGTCAAGAGCTTCTTTTATACATTTTGGGCTAATCTGCCTTAATGTATTCACGTTGGCAGAAATTATACCTCTTAAATTTGATCTCCAATTTAGCTTTACTTGAGATTATTGAAATTTTTTTAGCCGTCCTCTCAAAATGGGTTATTTAGAGAAGCAAGAAATTTGAATATGTTGATTTTTAAAATTGACAAGTGTCTCGTGCTTTGTTGGTATAGCCAAACATGAAACTCGGAACAAAGTATTGTTGAGTTGAGCAGGTTTGCTTTTACAATTGACAAGTGTCTCGTGCTTTGTTGTCATAACCTAACATGAAACTCAGAACAAAGTATTGTTGAGTTGAGCAGGTTTGATTTTAACTTTTATGCCCACTGTCGTTTGCAAGAGCTTCTTTTATTGACTTTTCTGATATTTTAGGTAAACATGCCTTACTGTATTCACTTTCGTTGAAATTATACTTCTAAAATTTATTCTCTGTGTACTTGGAACTTTAGAAACTTTCCTAACTGTCCATTCAAAATGGTTAATTTAGATAAGTTATAAATCCCGATCCACTGGTTCTTAGAATTGAAATATGTCGAGTGACTGAAAATAGGAAAATGGACTTAACTTTGGGCACTTGGATTAGCTTAGTCTTTTTTCTAGATGTGTTGTTATGAAAAATGTGTAATGCTTGTCTTGTCCAAGAAAGGATATATTCTAAGAAGCAACGATTCTTCCAAAGATTGGAAATCCCGAATCCAGATTCAGAAAATATTTTTAATTCTTCATGATTCTTTTTGGGGATTTGTCTTCAGATTTTTGTAAATGATAAAAATAGAATACATTAATAATACTATATACTCTACTAATTAATATAATGTTTTATACACTAATACTATCTAGGAAATTAGTATATATTTCTTAAATTCCTAGATGGTATTAACATATAAAATTTTATATTTTTCAGGAATGTTTTACATTATATGATGAATTAGTCCCTTCCACTCACATTATTTGCAACTCTTTTAGATGATGCGGCACATGTTTTAAGAATTTCCAAAATTATATTTAGTATTTAAACTTTTTACAGATGTGTATATACATATGTGTTTTAATAGATTCAAGTGTTATATATTTAATTGTAATAGAAATATTTAAAACTGTAATATTTAAAATAGTATATAAATAAATTGGTTTAAGTATGTGCTATTACTTGCTGAGCTTGAATCCCCATTTTTTTGAGATTTGTCGAATTGCCAAACACCCGTATGGCGAACCGCGTACCTGAAATTCTTGCTTCTTAAGATATATTTACCGCCAAGACGCTCTCTATTTTCTTTTGTTTTCCTTTATCCAAGATATGTGTCTAGTTGCATAATTTCATGAGCCGTGCTATATATGCCGAATTTCTATTCAACCAACAAAACACAGATGTCACTAGTAAATAACCGTCTACTTTGGGTGCTTTTATTATCTGTATCTAGTCGGCTATATACTGATTTGGCATATGAATTATTTTCGTATTTTCAATGATTGTAATATTTCCTACATTCTTCCTCCACCCTCCAAAAAACAAAAACAATACAGTTTCATCTTCTTTAACAATATTTTGTGCTTAATTATTACATTAAGCTTTTTAAAAAATATGCATATGAAATTAACTCTCTGCACCAGTAATAGTTAAATAATATGTTATTACTTGTATTACTTTCTTTTAAGTTATTATATTACTAATTTAATTCTTAAATGCTATAAAAGTTAGTTTGAGTTTAGAAGTTTGTATCTCCAAGTTTGAGATAGCTACTCGAATTCTATGAGAACAAAAGAGAAACAAATTACTTTCATGGACTTTATATTATCATCTGTGATTCCTTTCCTCTGCCGTTCCTCACCTTCCTTCTTTAACTGTTTCCTCTTTCAAGATTTGAAAATAAGTTAGCTTTCGCGGTTTTGAAATCTCTTTATAATACTTCTAAACGATAGTGTTGTTGAAGGCATGAGCCTAGGCACGAGGCCCATGCCAGCCCACGTTGGGCGCCTCGCCTCTCATGAGGCGAGACTCCTTCAATAAGGCGCACTCGAGGCGCACAAGGAGCGGGACTCATCGAAGTTGTGAATTTTTTTCCCCAAGCAATCTTTACCATTAATTGCAACCTCCTCCTCCAGGTAAGTCTCTCCCTTCTCATTATCTCTTATCCTTTTTTTAATTCTCCTCTTACCCAAAAAAAAAGGCTATTTTGCAAAATACTAAAGGGTTATGATGGCCAATTTTTTCCCAGAAATTTTGGGTACACTACTATTCCAGTGTTTACTAACTTATTAAATAACTAAATATGTGTATATAACTTATAAGTATTTTTTTTAATAGTTAAATATACATTTTTATTGTTATTTAGTGTTTACTACTTAAATATATACACGTAAGATTGCAAGTATTTAACTATGTATTTATGTAAAATATAATTATGATATCTATGCTACATAGGTATGGTCGTTGAAGAAATTTTTTGAACATGCTTAGAAGTTTGTAAAACTATTTAATGTTTGATAAATTTGATACATAAATGATTAAATGTTTGTATATATATTTAATTTTTTTTAAAATATGTGCCTGTAACTTCGATGAGGGGCGCGCCTCGCGCCTAGTTGGGAGACCTTTGCTCCTTGGTGTACCTCACGCCTTTAAATAACAATGATTATAGGTCAACCTATACACAGAAGTTAGATGTGCAGTTGATGTTAAGCCCTATTTAGTATAGCGTTCTTGTGCCACTGCCTATTCACATTTATCTTTTTAATGTATATTGAGGTTAGGGTATATCTGCTAGCCAGTAGGTATATAGAATAGTCCATTAAATATAATGCACTTGATATGGAAAAATAATTACATGAATTATATTGTAATTCAAAAAAGAAACTCTTTTTTGGTTTTCCTTTTCTTCTTTTTGGAAGGAAGAGATTTTTTGGGTGGGTGGGTTGGTGTGCCATGGGGTGGGGGTGCCTGGTGTACATAACTACTGACAGAAGTGGAGATGATACTAGTAGATCCAAGAAAGAAGTCAGCTCTAATGTCTTGATAAAAGTAGAGTTAATACTAGCATGTTAAGTCATGGATTATTGGAAAATCCAATAATATGGCTGTTCACTTTTTATTTGTCGGAACATACTTGTAAGTTTGGCATATGTAAACCAAATTACTTTTTACACATGAACAACCCACTTTGGGATGAAATGGGTGCAGGTATTCAGATTGCGGAGCTTGACTTATACAATATTTACATATCCTAGTCACAAACTTCCGTTTTTGGTTACTTGCATTATTAGTTGCTCTATGATATTTGGTGTATTACCATCATATAAAGGTCTGTTGCACACTAAGGTAGCTACCGTTCTTTCTGGATTTGCAGGTTTGACAGAGAACTTAATAAAGAGGTCGCTATTAAAGTTATTGATCTGGAAGAATCGTGAGTTAAAACCTCAAATATTTTTGTTCTTCATTATTAGCTTCTTCACAATATTAAATTGGTCTTACTCTGAACTAATCAATCTTATAATGAGAGTTCTTCCTCTACAGTTTTATGGAAAAAGTACTTGTTTCAAAACGTGCCCCTTTTTTTCCTTCCAAGTCTAGCATGTCTTTAATTTGCATTAGTGTAATGTCACAGCTAGACCGGCATAAGTGCATGTAACAAGTTGATAAAAAAGCCATCCAAATTTTGAGGAATTTTGTCACTCTTCATTGTGGTGGATACTTCCTTTCTTGCAGCTTTCACAAGATTCCTGTAGTTGCGATAAATTATTTGTGCAAATGAGTTCTTTTAAAGCATACTACATACAACATATTCTTTCCTCTTTCCGATTGACACTTTAGTTTCATTGTTTAGTTTTTCTGAAACCCGATTTATAATTTATCTTCTACAGAGAGGATGAAATTGAAGACATTCAGAAGGTATATGCATTTTGTATACTTAAATATTGGATGTGCAACAATTTATGCATATGTATCTTATTTAAATAAATTTTTCTTTCAGGAAATTGCAGTTTTGTCACAATGTCGGTGTCCTTATATTACAGAGTACTATGGATCTTATCTGCAGCAAACTAAACTATGGATAATAATGGAATACATGGCTGGTGGCTCAGTTGCTGATTTAGTAGGTTTTTTTGTTGACTTCCCAAATGTTCAATTCATGATTTCTAACATTTTTAGGTTTATATCAATATAAGAAGATAAGTACTTGTCTTCTCTCTCGCATTTTCTATAAGTTCATCCATACAAAAAATTATAAAAATTATTGCAGCCAAATGTGCATAAATTGATAAGGTTATGAAAGAGCTCAATTAATTTATGACAGGGGAGTTAAAACACGTTAACAAGATATGGTGATTGACCTTAATGTGCAGTTATAAATTGTGCTGGAGAGATTATATAATTAATATAAGAACAAAGTAAAGTTGAGTTGTTTTCTGTTAATTAATGACTTAATCAGTCTTCGAATCTCTTAAACAAGGACATATATATGGGAAAAGGGAGCGTGTGTCATAGACACAGATAAGCTTGTGTGTGTCCTATTATTTTAAGAGTTTTTATTAATGACAGTTTTGACATTTCACTTTTTTTATTAATGGTTGTTTTGACATTTCACTATTTTATTAACCAAAACTACGTCGTATTAAGTGCAGGACACAAGCTTGTGTGTGTTTGAGGCACATACTCCCTTTTCCCTATATATATATCAGTTTATATTGCTGGGTACGAACTCAATCCTACTAATATTGAACCTAGGCCCTTAAGTCTCACCTAGGAGTTGGGCAGTCCTCTACCGCCTCGACTTGGCTTGGCGCCTATGCCCCCTGCTTATGGGAAATCAGTCATGTACCTCATCAATTTAATGAATGATTTGAAACTCTCCAATGCTCGAAATGAATTTGTTAAGCCATATAAGATTGTTGTAGTGGTATTTTTTCATGTAAAATTATGAATCTTTATATCTACTGTATGTTTTATATAGTATCTATGTAGTGTACTAATAAGTACTTTATATATCTAGTAAAAGATGAACATGAAAAATAATATTAATCACCAAGAAAAAACCTTTGGAAACATTATTTTGGATACTGATACAGATAGTGCTTCTGCAGATTCAACCGAATCACCCATTGGATGAAATGTCAATGGCTTGCATTTTACGTGACTTGCTCCATGCCATTGAATATCTCCACAATGAAGGGAAAATCCACAGAGATATTAAAGGTTCCATCCTCTGAATCTTATTCAATATCAGCTGTTCATTGGTACTGAGACACTAATTAGTCAATGTTAAAAGTTCAATAAATCAAGGTTGAAATTTCCCGTATGGCTGTATATGACAACACCCTTTATGGTATGTGGCTATGTAGGAGACCAGTTCGTGAAATTTAAGCCAGAGGTTTAGGATTATCCAATGTACACACTTAAGTACTTAGGATCTACGGAACCTGCACTACATAATCTATTTTTATCAATAATACAGTTACACTAAGCAGCCTCTTCTTTAGGAAATTGTGAAAGACGACCTGCATTTGATATTTATTGTTAAATAAATCAATTACCCCAATCCCCCCTACTTGCAATATTAGTTGTCTCAAATCAACGGAGTTTCCACTTATTCTTCTTCCTCCCTTTTTTCTCTTACCTAAATAAGTATGTGTAATGACAACATCTGTTTGATGTTTTCGCAGCGGCAAACATTTTATTGACGGAGAACGGTGATGTTAAGGTACATTCTATATGCTCAAGAAAACAATGATTCTATGAATTTTTCTGCAGTGAGCATGGACATCATGGAATGAATGCACACATATTGTGGATGGAGTTAAATCAGAAGTTCAGAGTGCTCAAATTATGTTATTGTCTTTATGATAGGTTGCAGACTTCGGTGTTTCTGCACAACTAACGAGGACAATTTCTAGAAGGAAGGTATTACTCGCCATGTCATAGGGTTGTTTATTATCAAGTATGCATATCTTCAAACATTCTTCTTGCATTTTTTTCAGTTGCCAAGATTTTGATAGTAAGGCCCTCAGTTTATGTTTTGTTGTTTTAGTCATATAGCAGGCCTTTTGCTTGGGAGTGATCTGTTTGCTCATACGCCCAGTTAGCGTTTTTATGTTTCACCATAAAAAGGACTGCTTTAAAAGGGCCAGGTGGAAGTTTTCTTTAGTTTATAAACCTTCATGGCAAAGTTCAAGATGAGATGTAGATCACTGCCATCTGTTTTCTGATTTCCTTTTCTTGTTGATCAATCATCAACCTTTAACCTATTTCTTTTACCCAATTTTCAAATCTTGTGGCTGAATTACTCATCAGGTACTTGGATTCCATTCCATTCTATCTTCTTCCTATGCTTCTAATTGTCATCCATCTTTCCTCTCTTCTTTGACCATTTCCATCTGTTTTCGTCATTCTTTCCCTGAATTTAATCTTTTGGCAGGTTAGTTGTTTTTTGAACTGTTTTCTGCCATAAACAACAGGTGTTGTCTATATAACAGTGCTCTTTTCTTTTGAAAATGAAGAACATAATATTTTTTGCAAAAAATCATCTTCTTTTCTCATCCATTATTGGCTACATGTGATGTTATAGATCCATTTGCAAGAAGCTTGATGATTCTAGGAAGAAGGAACTTGTCCAGATTCAGTTTCAGGGCACATGTGATGTTAATTTATTTTTAGATGTCACTGGGTGCTTATTGCAAGTCATCTAAAGTCCTCATAATTCTTGCCTGACCGCATTCTGTAGGCTTCTCCAATTCTTATATCACCAAGTGTGTCACCCGCTTTAGTGGTTCTCGAAAGTTTCTATAGAAGTTATATGGCTCAAGAGTTCACCCTTGTACATTATTTGACTCAAATTCATGATGTGGAAATTTGCATTCAAGGTGTTAGAAGTTTGCACTGATGCAATTGATAATGGCAGACATTTGTAGGAACACCATTTTGGATGGCCCCAGAAGTTATTCAGAATTCCGAAGGATACAATGAGAAGGTTTGACTTAGAGCCTTGCGCTTGTAGCCTTTACATTTTTTATTCAATTTTTTTTGTCAGCATTGATGTTTACATAATTTTCCAATGCTTCAATTTTGGGGAGTTGATCCTTTGAGCAATTTCCTTACGTGAGCCTTTGCTTTATGCAGGCAGATATTTGGTCTCTAGGGATAACTGCAATCGAGATGGCGAAAGGGGAACCTCCACTTGCTGATCTCCACCCGATGAGAGTTCTATTCATCATACCTCGAGAAAATCCTCCACAGGTTATTATTTATTTATATATATTTGATTTCTCTCGATTTTTATGAGGTACTACATTTTCCAGGTTTCCAGTGTTACTGTTAATTGCTCAATATAGGCACTTGACTAATATTTAGGTAACCATGCAGTGAAGCCAAAAGGAACAAAAGAAAAAGTTCTAATGGAAAGATGTATAATAAAATAATATTACCTCCGTCGGGAAAAAAGGTTTTTGATTTTTCGGTTCACATTTATTTTTTTTCCGAGTGTTAATGTTTGTATAGGACACACTTGGACATTTAGTCATTAAAGTTCAATATTGAGATAACATTATTAAAAAATAATTATGTTTAAATGTGTCTTATGCAAACTTTAATATTCATAATAATAAGTTTAAAAATAGTAGGACCCTTTTTCTGGATGGAGTGAGTATTTTGGATATTTCTGTTTGCTGCATATGGTCATGCACTCAGAAGAGTCCATATAACATAGGACAAGGGTATCTTCGAAGCTCTTTGAGGTCATATTAAAATTGGCTAATGTTCTTGTTAATAGGTTTTTGTTGACCAGTTGCCCTTTACCTTATGCTATGGTTTTGTTTATTAATTGTAGTAAGGTGATTGACATTGACCCTTTTTGACAGTTGGAAGAGCACTTTTCTCGTCCTATGAAAGAATTTGTTTCGTTGTGTTTAAAGAAAGTGCCTGCTGAGGTAGCTACTTATATGCTCGCATCTGCCATTCCTGCTCTTTTTTTCTTCGCTCTTTTCATGTAAACATTATGTGTGTTATGTGGAACAGAAATGTTATTAAAAAACACTCCCATTTGTTAGATATAAGATGAAATTTTATTTGAAGAGAGAGAGAGAGAGAGAGTTTGTACAAGAATACATAAACTTTACTCCTAAGAATCACAAGGTGGGAGGCATTATAAGTTACGCCCAGCATAAAGTGAGATGACAAATGGAATAAACCCAACTTTGAAATTGATAAAGCTAAAATTCAATAGGAAAATAAGCCATGTTTCTGCTGTGTAAGATTTGTTTGCACGAAGGTTGGTGTTCATGAGAGTTGGGGTAGTCTTTAGATGCTGAATGATAATGGTGAAATGTTACCAGTGCTTCTGCTGAACCATTAGCTTCACAATATGTGAGATAATGGAACAGTAACAGAAGAGGAGATGAAGATCTAAGAATGTATACAATCTTCCAAGGTGCATATATATTTTTTAAGAGCCTCATCTTTGAATCACATTCAATTGACGTAATAGACAAGCTATAGGTAGATCACGGGCTTCAAGTGTGCCTGTTCATTCCTTCCAAAGAGAAGTCCAAGAAGGCTAGCAAAGGACCATATGTATGATACCTAAGATCTCCTCCCTACTACCATGCCATTAAGAGAAGATCCACCAGAATTTAATGGAGTGAATTCTTTGTTATTGAATTGTACTTCTAAAACAGCTGAGGGATAAATGAAGATAGTATCGAGCAAGTGGCAGTTCAGTGCATTCTTCACAAACAAGTTGTGACATAATTACGGTTTTATTTCAAACGTAGCTCAATGTTCACAGAGGAAGGTGCCTCAAATGCGAGGTGATTTTCCTGGGGTCCATATGATGGTCTTTTACGGCCTAACTGACTTTAAGCAGTTGACAAGGATTGTTGCTCAACTAGCTATGCATCATCTTTGATCAGCTTACTCTTCTCCAAATTCACATCTAAGCAAGGAGCAAAGCATATTTGGATCATATTGGATAAAAAATTCTATGAAAAGAAATGATTACTCGAAGATTTACTTTTGAAGATGATGATTTTCACAATTGGAGGAATGCTAATTGTTTTCTTTCTCATACATTTCTTTGTTCCATTCAGGCCTTTAGACGAGAAGCATGGCTCAAAAGTTTGTTTCTTTCAAGTACACATGCTATATTTCCTTTATGGTATGTTTAAAATAACAGAATCTAGGCCAACTGTGAAGGGAAGGGGGGTTGTTCCTGACACTTGTCTGCAGAAAAACTTGAACTCCTTGAAGCAAACTCTCGATATCAACCTTTACTAGGAAAAAGTCATTCTTAGCTTTCTACGGTACCTGCTAAACAATTGCCATGTCATCTTGCTTATGTCTTACCATGGGCAATTCTGTTAAATAAATAGAAACTGTGGGAGTGGTAATCAGTTCGAGTATTCTAGAAATGGTAGAACACATGGGTAGTTAGTACTACATGGTGCCTATGAGCACTCCTAATGCATGACTGCATGTTTGCCTCGTAGAAAGTTCTGTAAATAGAGTTGTAGATTGTATGATTTCATTACGAAAGAATGAATTGAGGAATGGTTTATCCATTTCTTTTCGCTCTCCAGCTTCTTTCTCCAAGTTTGCAACTTCCCACTAGTCTCCAGTGATTCTTCATTGTTCTCATACTTGTTCAGTTGTTCTTAGTCTAATACATTGCTGCATGAATTATTTTTCTCATATTTTCTGCTGTTGTAGGGTACTGGTTCATATTTTTGCATCTAACGGCCTCCTTGGGATGATACATGTAGTAAAACTTTCATACTTGATATTTGAGATGTATTCCTGTAGCTTCAACCCTAGATGGATACGATTGTATTGTCTTTACATTATAATAATACTCCTTCCGTTCCAAAAGATAGGATCATTATTGAGTATTGACCTTTTGAAAATTCCAGACATTTTCAAGCTCAAAAAATTTGATATAGATTTTTTAAATTTTAGTCAGTATAATGATGAATATTGTAAACTATCTAAGAAATACTACTAATTATAAGATTTATTGTTTTATAATTTTGAATAAATCATATCCATTTTAAATTTGAAAATATCTCAATTTGACTTTCTAAAAGTCAATAATGTTCTTATGTTTTGAAATGTAGGAAGTGTGAAACTAAATTTTTTATTCTTTCAAAATAATATTTAGAGTTTCACAAGCCCATTTTTAGCAGTATTCAAACGGGATCTGTGTGTGCAAAGAATTAGAACCAGACTCTTTACCATCATAAATTTAACATGATGCATTTTACTATAAATAAAAATTATGTATTTCTGTCATTTGAATTTAGAACCATGTAAATAACAGGGAGGTCAGAGGTGCAAGGTTCAAGCCTAAGGACCTTCATTTTGTAGAGGGTCTAGTTCTTTTAGGGCCTAGATTACATAATATATCCGCCTCACACACCTTAATAACAAATAAATTTAATTTTTTTTAGAACTAGTGGTATCACTGTATTGTGCTGAAAGCTTGATCACAATGAAAGTTCTAATTTTGTTCATGCTCTCTATTCTTGATTTCAGAGACCAAGTGCTAAAGAGCTTCTGAAGCACCGTTTTATCAGGAATGCCAGGAAGAGCCCAAGACTTCTAGAGAGAATCAGGTGCATTATAATACCCCAGAAATTTTAATATAAATGCTTGATCTATGAACTGAGGGCCACTGCATTTAGTTGTGAACATATCTTATGGATTTATTGACATTCCAATTTCACTGCATTTAGGTTGAGTATGAATATACTGAACTTTGTCTCAATTCACATTTTCTTTAAATGATAAAGCTTTTAGCCCACATTCTTGTTAGCATATTTGTATTTGGAAAGTACTAAATTAGGAGACTAAAAGGAAAAAAGATCAATGTTAGAATTCTTCTTATATAAAGTCAACTGATGACAATAGAGATGCTAAATATAGCTTTGATGTTTATAGATATCCGGGGTTTGATATCATGGGCGGTTAGAAACACCGATGGAGATTTTTTTAACGCAACTTCATTGTAACTTTTGTATATGGAATGCCATTCATTACCTATTAGCATGGCAATGAAGCATGTCTTCTTTTATTTTGACAGAGAACGGCCGAAGTTCCAAATAAAGGAAGATGGCGAAGCCCCTAGAAATGGTACGAAAGCTTTAGGGGAAGCATCTGGCACTGTGAAGGTGACAAGAGATTCAAAAGTTGAAGATACTGTACGAGTCAGGTTGGTTTCATCTATCAGTTTCTCATATATTACTATTGATACATTGAATTTTGGCTGAATGGCTTATGTATACACAGTAGTCAAGGAAAAACTCTAAAATCTGCTGGATGGGATTTTAGCATTGGTGGGTCATCTAGTAGTGGAACAGTGCGAAGTGTTGTAAGACCACCTCAGGTTAGAGATAGGAAAGCAGAGGTTCCTCTTAATCAAGCTACCCCAAGGAGAGCTTTAGAAAGCAGCACCCGGTGGTCTTCTGGAAATACAAATAATTTGTCTGAAGTTTCCATCGGAAGAGACTCACGAGATCCGCACCTTGATGACAAACAAGAGCATTACCATGAAGATGTATCTCTCTCTCTCTCATGTGTTTGTGCATGTCCTCATTTGGCTCAATTATTTTATTTTTCTATCTTAGTCCTGTGATTGAAGCAAATATAAAATCCAGCAGAGCTTTTTGAACCCCATCCCCCCCGCACCCCCCAAAAAAAAAAAAAGTAAAAAATAAAATAAAATGTAGTTCACACTTATTGGTGGCTATTTTGACAATCCGTTGTCTCCTTAAGTTCTCAATATTGAATTCCAACTCAACTGGGGTAATGAAAGTTCAAATTTATTCACTTGGAGTGAACTTCAGTCAAGTTAATAAAACACATTATAACAACCATAGTTGCATACATTAATTTTCAGCGTAGATTACTTGAACCTTTGTCCTCCATGTCTCCTTACTTTGTTTTGAAGCTCTTTACAGGAAGAATTGTCTGCAAGTGGGACAGGAACTGTTGTTGTACGTTCTCCAAGAGAAGTAAAGTCATCCTCAGTCTACAGTGATCAGAGTACCTTGGTAGGATTACAGTCTAATTCAAATGATGACACTAATACTCCCTCTGTCCCATTTATTAAGGGTAAAAATTGACCAGCTTGTTCTGTGCCCTCCTAAATTTGCAAAGCTGGTGGGTCCACACACTTGTACTGGCATTATAAGGATAAAAACATTTTTGGACTCCAATATATAGTCATGACACTCAAAATGGGAATTGGGGCATTTATTAAATAAATTTTTGCTTCTCTGTCTATATTTTTGACTTTATAAAATCAATTTGGCATCAGTCTAGCAGTACATTTGCTTCATCGGAGGATGCTTCCATTAGTGGAACTTTTGTTTACCGTGGACAACATGATGATTCGGATTCTCCTCGAACGCCAAAGTCCAGACTGGGAATCCAAGAGAGAACTTCAAGTGCATCCCTTGAAGACAGTGCAATAAACCTTGCAGAGGTTGTGTATTCTTTAAAATAGTTGTCAACTTGTTTCCCTTGACTTCTGGTAATAATCAGAATATTTGCATCTGGAAATGATTTTCATCATGCAATGCAATTAATTGCATTTAAAAAAACTGAAAAATGCAGGATTACTGCTTCACTAATGAACAGGAAATTATGAATGTTTCTTAAATTATTTATTGGAACCTGGCTTCGTTCATGTGATTTTTCACTTCTTCATGCATGTCTTGTTAAATCCAAAAGTTCATTGTATGGAATAATCTACTTCTGAAAATTTGAATATATCTATATCTTCCCATCAATTTGAAAATAATAGTACACTTAATAGGCTTAATTTCTAGATTTCTTAGTATTTAGGACATTAATCTGGGTATGCTTAGAAATAATCAAAAAAAGAAGGGAAAATGAGGTGCACATATTAACAAAGTAATATCTATTCTTTTAATTATTCTTTAAAGTAGCAATTCAAAGTAATACTTGGCTTTTGAAAAGGAAATAGCAGTAAACCTCGCCAATTCTCAATTCCTACACCCTAATGAAAGATATATTATGTTTTTCTGTTGATTATATCTTAATTTCTTGCTCTCTTTTGTTTTAGTTTTTACTGATTCCCGCCTTTTTTTCTTCCCTTGACACCTATCTATTCCATTCTAAGTCTTGCATTATTCTGTATACTAAAGAATTTTGTGATAGTTAATCAAACATCAGCATGGTTTGTCTTTAAAGGTCTATGTGGCTATATTTTTGTTCAGGCAAAGGCTGCAATTCAAGGAGGATTGAAGAAAGGAAATGCTAGGGAAAGGTCTGCCCTGGCAAAGGTCAACAAAGATGGACAAGAAAATAGAAAAACAGATCACTCAACAAATACTTCTGATTCTTTAAGGTACACCTTACAGTTGACTTGCTGCAAGATTTTACTCCTAAAATGACATATTGAGGTTTCTTCATACCAGTTATAGTTGAACATTTTATCGTGACCAACCTAATTATTGAAACTTTTACCTCAGACATTCTCGCGATTATGCTGATGCACTAAAAGCATTTCCAAAATCACGCCAAGTGAGTGATGAAGAAGACAGTGCCATAATGTCAGCTTCATCTTTGTCTGCTCCTTTATCAATTCTTCTCATCCCTTCACTAAAAGAGGTGAGCTCTTAGAGATTAAAATCTATGTGTTAGTGGTAAGTTTATGTTACTTATAAATATGAATGCAGTGGCTATTGTACTAACTACTAAATGCAAATTGATTTTGTGTTGATGCTTCAACAAGGTATGATATTTTTGTTTTTGCTATCCTGTGGGTTAAAGCATTCTCACTAGCATTTGGTTCCCTAGTTACGTTTGTCTCTCCACATGCAAGTGGGAGATGCATGTGAGGGGGGAGTTGTTAAAGCATGATATACATATTTGGTCCATTCTATATAAGCTTCAGATTTTTGAGCAACTGTTGACTTATCAAGAATGTTGAGACTTCATATTATTTTTGTTAAATGAAGATAAAACATAAAACAACTTGGCTCTTCTAAATTTCTTGAATGATTCTAAGATTATTATTTCACTATCATAGGAGAGGATTATATCAACAAATTAATTCAGGATCGGCTTTTACAATGACAGGAAATCTTAGGTGCACATCATCCTTTAAGAGGTGTGGGGTTTCATAAAACTCAACAACTTGGGTTTTAGCTTTTAAGGAAGCTCAACTAGACATGACAATGAATGTTTCTCGACTATTTTTGCTTTCTAAATACCTTTGAACATGGTTTATGATATTGATTTTGCTGTAACAAAGCTATACTTGATATGAAAGAATGGCACAAATAAGACCCCTAGTATCATATTAAGCTCTTCTCGTGTATCTAAATTGTATTGGTTTAGTATTGACAAGAAACAAGAATTTTGACAAGCTTCTCTCCCTCCCTCTCATAATATTAGGTTGTGTCCTACGATGTTGATTATAAAACTTTTGAGTTTGAGTAATAAATCTTTCATCCATGTTGAATTCCTCCGAAACCTATGTACAGTAGCTAGTAGCTACTTGTTGTCTTAAGAAAGGAATCCAACAAGAAAAGAGGAACATGAAAGAAAAAATTGCACCCATCGTTGAGATGGGGATCATTTATTGATTTCTGACATTTTAAATTCAAGGTATTCCGTGAAATCTTATGATTAAATATTGTTCTGCAAATTAATTGAATCAAAGTTAATTGTCAATGATACGTGGCAAATTTAGTCTCTTGCAGCTGCATTATGGCATATTGTACACGTTAAGACTTCTAATACTAGTCTACGGTATAGGAATTTGAAATGCTCCATTAAGTTTTGGATATTCAAGTTTAGAATTAACTTCCATTCATCTTATAAAATAAAAGAAACAGAGTTAACTTCAATTTCATGACTTGTTTATGTATGTAATGTAGGCAGTTGGTGATGATTCAGAAGGATCCCTTGTTCGTGCAGTGGCAAATTCTTTTACGGAAATGGAGCGCTTGAAGCCTGGATCTTTTGAAGTTCTCATCTCTAGGATGCTTCAGCGGTTAGCTAGGTTTGCGAATTACTTTGTTTTGTCATGCTTATCTGTGTCGTGATATACTTCAAAAAGAAATATTCTATATGGAGTATGTGGTTCTGAAGTAGAAACTCTCTGCAGTTCAAAAGAATCTTCACTGAAAGATCTGCAAGATCTTGCTGGTCATATATTCACCAAGGGCAAAACAGTTCCTGAACAAACAGAGAACATAAATACGGATACTGAGAGCAGGAAAAAACAACAGAATAAGGAGGCTCATCCAAACACCAATTTAAGCCCACTTGCGAGGTTCTTACTTTCAAGGTTTGTCAAGTAAATGTTTCATGTATATGATGATATCTATTGTTTTCCTATTTCTCTCAGTACACATTTAGCGACATAAATACATCATTTAGCGACACAACAAAATTCATTAACGACATAATAAAATTCGTTGCAAACAATTGTCGTTGGAATTATCGCTAAAAGTAATATTTTTGTCGCTAAATTTGTATTGGGGGAAATTGGAGCATAAGTGTAATGGAGGGGATCCTAATAATGAGCAAAGCTGGGCATCCAAGTTCTTATACCTCATCACGCACCCAACTAGAATGCGGGCTCGTAAATCAATGCACAATACCTTAGATATGGTCCAACCTAAAATAGCTAGCTGATGTTTCCAGCGCAACATTTACATTTCCCGTGGATGTAATGCATTACACTGTTGTACCATGTGTATTAGCAATTGTACATTGAGCTGGAAATGGTAAAAACTTTGCTGTAAATATCATATCCACTAAAATACACTTGATAACTACACAGAGATCAATTGTTGTAGTACAATTCTTTTTTCTCTCTGTCTTGTGCACATCTTATAATTCAACTTAAATTTTTTATATTGTTTTAGTTTTACAGTGCCACAATGCTGGCTGGCTTGTCCCAGCCCAACTTGTGGCTCCGATCCGTCCTTTATCATTTGATTTCTCTTTCTGAACTATTCATTTTTGAGTTGCAGATGGCAAGGTCAAGCTTCTCGAGATTTAAACCCTACTTAGAAAAAAGGAGTTTGGGGTTTTGTTTGCCTCTATGTTTCCGGGTGTATTTTCTGTTCATGATTTATTTTGGTCCAATGTACATAACATTCAAAGAAAACTTGTAAGTTTTGTCCGTTGCCTTTAATTTTCTTTTCTAATCCCAAAAAAAAAAAAGATTTCTTTGAATTTCCTCCTGTAGTGGAAACTTTTATGTATAATTTAGGCTTCTAGTATTGCTGTACCAGTATGGAATACTAATAACCATTTGTAATTGTTAAATTTATTACATTATTACTATATATATGCTAAGGAAACTTTTTGGGTCGATTTGGCCTATTATCTAAATAGGTCTATTGTGGAACTTTATTTCCTTCTTAATTGTCAGTCTTGTATTCTCAGTCATAGTGCGAGTTTAATCAATATTATTATTGAGATTGATTTTTTATTTTTTATTTTTTTGGTAAAAGTTGAGATTGATTATTAATGATTTATTGTACTTGTACTCATATCCTTCATGGCATTAAAAAAACACATGAATGCTAAATATTATACTTCTGATGTTTATTATTGACTTTTTAAAAGTTAATTTTAAACATTTTCAAATTCAAAATTAGTGTGAATTTATTTAGTTTAAGTCGTATAATTATTAATATCATAAATTATCTAAAAAGTAATAATAGTTATAAGATTTATTGTTATATCAATTTTAAATTTAAAAGTATCTCAAATTGAATTTTTTGAAAGTCAATATTAATCGTTATATATCAACATCGTGGTTTTCAAATGTATATTCAATTGTTTTTGGTATATCTTCAAATGTTTTTGGGTTTTTCAACTCATTTAATATCTCTTCGTTTATCTTAGATGAATTAGGAATGGCCTAACAAACAGGTTATATATATATTTAAAACATGCATAAGCTACATACATAGTAGACTAGTTAAACTATTTTTCACATTCCAACACAACTCTTGAATGAAACCTCAACTACTAACACCAAGATTGCATGACTTGCAATCAATTACATGCGATTTGATCGAGTATAAATTTGTATACATGAAATGTAATTTTTAGAGGTAGTTAGTTCTCGACTTAAATGAATAATAATATATATGATTTTATATTTTACAAAATTATCTAGTAAATTTATTTGGATATTGGGGTAAACTAAATAGTTTACTGGATAGATTTTGAATCTAGGTTTTTAAACAACCATTGCTGATATTCCATTGTCAGTGTTTCTATGGAGTAACATTCTTTGATTTTGTTGCACAAACGGATGCAAATAGGGAGCGATACTGAACAGGTGCAAATAGGGAGCGATACTGAACAGTTACAAATGTCACCCTATTCCCAAACATGATTTTTACTTGGTTGCGTGTCTGTGCATGCCTGTTTTCATATACTCCCTCTGTTCTTAAAAGATTGTCGTTTAAGGTTAATATACACAGATTAAGGAATATAATTAATACCTAACGAAAATACTATACTATCCTTATTAATTATCTCAACCAATTATTCCCTTCCCAATGTTTCTTATTCAATTCAACCAATTACTTCTTATTCAACCAATTACTATTTAGATTATAACATTGAATTGAATAAGAATCATTGGGAAGGAAAGAAAACTTTAAATAGGAGAAAACTTTAAATAAGGGTAAAGTAGAGAAAAAGTAACTAATGTGTATTAATAAACTCAAAACGACAATCTTTTTAGAACAAAAATTACTTCCTAAAACGACAGTCTTTTAGGAATGGAGGGAGTAATATTCTTCAATTTTTACTTATCTATCCATTTAAACTTCTTCCAAATTCAAAATGATTTCTTCCTTCCCATACGTTTTTGTTCTTTTGACTGAAAACTTTAAATTTTCTGGATTGTATCTTTTTACTCCTCTCTTGAGAGTTGTGATGAGTAGAATTCATTAAAATTAAGAATTTTAAGTAAAGTTTAAATGAGATATTATATGAAGTGTGAGTTCAATAATTTAAAGAAAACTAATATTTATGCATGTTAAAAGGATATTTTCACATGAGTCTCTCACATGGAAGTGGGACTCACTCATTATTCATGTGAGAGGTATCATGTAAAAATATCAACTTTTTATATGAAAATATCAGTTCCCTTTAAGAAATGGTTACATACTCATTATTCATGTGAGAGGGATCATGTAGAAATATCAACTTTTTATATGAAAATATCAGTTCCCTTTAAGAAATGGTTACATAGGCATTGTGAATATTTCAGGATTAAAATTGCACAAAAGGAGAGACGTTGATTAAGACAAAAGTTACGAAATTATAATACTCTCCATTCCATAATAATAAAAAAATTCATATTATTTGATTATTGTTGAATTTTTAAAAACAACTTAAGATGTTTTTAAACTCAAAGTTGACATAATTTTTTTTTATTTTTAAACAATACTCTAATGAATATTGTAAACTATCTAAAAAGTATTACTCGTTGTACGTTTTATTGTTTCATATTTTTTAATGAGTTTGTTGTTTCCCAGAGGCACAAAAGAAATCTAGGAGGGAGTTTGAATAGATCAAGTGGTTTAGAGATAGAATAACTCATAGTCCACTATTCTACTCAATGAGTAGGAAATCAACTAAGGATATAGATCACTAAGATCTGATATAACTGGATCACTTAGATCCCATCGAGTTACTAAGTCTCGGAATAGTCACTAAGATTGGGACACTTGGTCCATATCACAAAGATCTCTTCAAGTCACTTAGACTTGGAATGATGTCACTAAGACACTGGAATTCTTGTTGATTGAATGTTGTTTGAGGTGTTGCTAAGTTTGCAATAAGCTTGACTTTTTCAGTACTTAGCAGCTTGAACAAGTAATTCACTTTCGTAGAGTATAACTCTTTTTGCTTTGGCAAAATTTCAGCTTGATAGTTCGTGAAATGTTTGATGGTTTGAAACTCCTTGCCTTTTATAGACTTTGTTAAGTTCTTCTAGTTGTAAAGTATTTAATGCATTGATCCTATAAGATCTCTAATGCTGACATTTTGGAGAACTATGTCAGCTTGATTTACGGCTTTGACCTGTCACATCAGTCTGTAACTTCACCAACCACATAGATGTTATTTTCGCTAAACTAGCTGTTAGAAACAAACACCTTCTGATCTTAGAAGTTCAATATGCAACGCTCCTTATTGTCAATCCTGACTTGCTCTACGAATATAGTCGATCGTAGAGTTTGATGAGAAACGTAGACTCGAAGAGTCTTGATTTTACCCAACGTTTCAACGTTTCTGAGCTCTATGTTCTACTCTACGACTGATTACTTTACGAGTAGAGAAACACTCTATAATTGAGCTCTCTACGATATTTCTTCATTGAACAATCTTTGAGTTACTCTGCCATTCATACTTCACTATACGATTTTTAGGACTTGACTTTACGATCTTGGCTTAGTTCTGCGATCTTCAGTTCACTATACGATCTGATCTTCACTATACGTTTTCGAGTTCATGAGACTGCGATCGAACACTTGATAATCTACGATAATATAGTTTACTATGCGATTCATATTAACATTACGAAATGCTAGAGTAACTATACGATCGATTAACCTTATTCTACGATAAGACGAACCTATCATCCATACATCAATTTATCTCATAAGATCGTCGTTCTAACAAGTTTGATCTTTTCTACTCTAAGTCCTTGTACAACATTATTATTAAGGACTTTACAAAAGCTACCGGTACAAATATATATTAATCACATCATCATCAAATTTATCATGTAGACTATAATAGTCATCTCAATTTTGAGATTAAAAATATCTCAAATTGACTTTCAAAACTTAATAATGATCATATAATTTGGAACGGAAGGAATAAAATATATGAAATAGTGTGGTGCACTGATGGTTTGAAAAGTTACATCGAGTGCAACCCACATGTCGAAAGCATAGTGGGTTATTTTCTCTCTTTTGTTCTATTTTTTCCCATGATTAGTCTATTATTTAATTTCATGGATTATATTTTGTCATTTTCAAGGCCTTTTGATGATGGATTATAATTTCAAGGAGAAATGTGATAATATATAATCGGTATCAAATGACCTTAGAAATGCTCTTTAATGTGATGATAAATTAGTACAGGTAATCCTATCCATCCATCAATTTTTATAAACAAACGTAGTGTATTATCTGTGTGCAATTTATGGGGAACCATGGTAGCTGTGGAGAAAAACTTACATAGATCAAACAAATCACCGGTATAGACTGGAGAGGATAATTAACATTTTGAGGTATATGTATTTCTAGAGGTACTGAGCAGCATGATGTGAACTCAAAGCTACTGATGGAATGAAACAAAAAATACTACTATTTACAAATGAGAAGTAATTCGCAAACAGAAGACAGAACTGACCAGTGAGAATTTTTCTAACAAGAAGCTGCTTGTTGGGCACCATGAAATGATACAAGTTATTCACCAGAAATCACCACAAGAACATAATCCATCCGCAAAGTGGTGAAACCGGTTTCGATCCCTCACAACAATCTTACGTCCTGTGATTTTCGAGATCAGCTTGGTTACAGCATGACAATTTGCACACACCCTAAGGTTCTTGACAATCTTGATCGTTGTTCCTGGTTGAGTACTGATAAGCCCAAACGCAATCGCAAGCTTCTCACTATGAACTTCTAGTGATCGCTCCTTTTCTGTCTCACCAATATCATGTAAGACTACCTTTGTCTGTGGATTGTAACGATGAGCCTTGAGCCACCCATTTATCTCCTCCAGCATCAAATAAATTTCTTTGCTCTTTGGGTGTTTCATATCTCCAGCAAGGAACTCATGTACCATGTTATTCACTTCAATTGAGCTACAACCAGGTTCCTTTTGTAACCCACTATCCTTCATCATGGTCCTCACCCTTGCCACACCATTCCAATTTCCTGTGGCTGCATATATATTGGAAAGAAGGACGTACGTTCCTGAATTAGCAAGATTACGACCCACAAGGAATTCCACAATTTCCTCTGCCAAATCATTGTTTCTATGGAGCCTACAAACACCAAGTAAAGTGCTCCAAACAATGGGATCCGGTTTAATAGTCATACACTTGACAAGCTCAAATGCTTCTTTGAGTTGCCCAACTCGACCTAGAAGATTTACCATACATCCATAGTGCTCAATCTTAGGTTCAATTCCATAATCAGCTTTCATTGAATGGAAAAAATCCCATCCCTCGTTAACCAAACCAGCATGAGCACAAACACTTAAAACTCCGATGAAGGTTACATCAGTCGGGGGGACATGCATTCTACACATGTCGCTGAAAAGCTGCAATGCTTCTTGGCTAAATCCATTAATTGCATATCCCGAAATCATCGAATTCCATGCAACGACATCCTTATACGTCATTTTATCAAAAACCAAGCGGGCGTCCTCCAAACTACCACATTTGCTATACATATCAACCAAAGCAGCACCAACATGAACATTAATCCAAATATCTTTATTTGTCATATAAGAATGAACCCACCTACCCGATTCCAGAGCTCCAAGTTGGCCACAAGCAAAAAACACTGCCACTAAAGTTACTCCATCAGGCCTCATTTTGGTAGATAACATTTGTCTAAAGAGGAGCAGGGCCTCATTTGGCCTTCCATGTTGAGCATACCCATCTATCATCACATTCCAACACACAACATCTCTTTCCTGCATTCCATCAAATAATACTCGTGCCCCATCTATATCTCCATGTTTCGCTAACCCAGTAATCATCGCAGTCATAGAAACCAAACTCTTTACAGGCATAGTATCGAACAGTTGACGTGCAAATGCCACATCACCGCTTCTTGCATAAACATCAACAAGAGCAGTTCTGACATAAGTATTGGAATCGCACCCAACTTTCAGAGTTTGGCAATGGAGGGCTTTGGCGGGTCTAAGAGGGCAACCCTTGAGAACTGCAGAGAATGCGAATGCATTGGGTTCAATGCCTTGCGATAGCATTTGGACATAGAAATGAAGTGCTTGTTGATGGAGATTGTTGATAACGTGGCCGTGGATGATGGCAGTGTAGAAGAAGACAGTGGGGTTGTGGGTGCGGCGGAAGAGGGCGGCGGAGTAATCGAGGCGGCCGAGAGAAGAGTAGGAGCGCTGAAGCTTGAAGTTTAAAACTGGGTGGGTTTCGAGCCCATGACGGATAATAGATGCGTGAATTTGGAAGAGATGATTAATGGTTTTGGAGTTGTCGATTAATGACGCAAGGGCAAGGCTGTCCGCAGGTAGAGAATGGCGGTGTTTGATGGGGGTGGTGTTAGTTGTGGTGGGTGATATTTGTGGTGGGGTGGTGAAAAGGGCATTAGCTGAAGACATGGTTTCGCACTTTCAGCTCCTCATAACTGGTTTCTCCAATTCTTTTGGTGCCATTGGAATTTTGAATTACCGGTACCGACCAGAAGTGTTGACGATGTATGCTTGAAGTGACTTATAACTGTTCTGGGAAACTAACTTATAAATAATTTTGAATGTTCTATATGCCATTTGTTTTTTAACTTATAAGTCCTGCTTTTGAATTTTGACTTATAAGTACTTTTTAAAAAGTAATATTTTTTTACTTCTCAAAAAATAGCTATAAGTTATTTTGAAATAAATAAGTTTGATCAAGTATAACGACTCTTTTGCCCTTATTTTAGTAATATTAGTACTATTTATTTTAACTTATAAATTATTTTAACCAAACAAATTCACAACTTATTTGAACTTATAAGTCAAGATAATGTGACACAGACGAATTTATTAGCCACTGAAATCCACATGATAAATATGTAAAACAACCCAATTTTGATTAATGAAATTATCTGACGATAAAAACTTGCTACTCCACTAATTAAGTTAGTAAACCAACAAAATTGACATAATGAAACACATTAAATTTACCCGCATGCTGGGAGGAAGCTAGGAATTTTTTATTTTTTTTCGATGTAATGTATCATGTTTAAATGCAAAGTTATTTTATTGATAAACATTAATATAAATATATATAAAAAAATAATTAACATGCTTATTTAACTAAAATAAACGTTGACATTTTTCATATTTTCATACTACTTGAAAGAATTGTGATTTTGCTCTTTAATGGAAAAAAATTATTTCGTAATTGATTCTTAACTTCAGAAAATATTTACTTTCTTTTTCTTGTATATGTTTTTAATTTTTACCTAAATTTTTATGGGGGGCAAAGAAGAAACATGAAAATTTTTAGGAAAAGTTTTTAGTTAAATGACAACATTCCTGGATCTTGATAGCCATTCAAGTTCAGTAAAAAAATAATCACAAGCAACAGATATTCGAAAGTTATTCATAGCAGAAAAATGTACTGAAGTCTGATGAAACAAAACATTCATATAATTGAAAATAAAGAAGGAAACAATGAGCTATTTCCAGAAGAATCTGAATACATATTATTACTCGCATAGCATAAAGGGTCCAGTGTGTGGTGGTCTTCTTCTTCTATCCCCTTAACACACTTCTCTCCTCCAGAATTTTCTTGCATCAGGCTTTTAGTTTTTTAAAAATCCAATCCCTTTGTTTAACAAGCAGATGCATTTGGAGAAAGCTAGAAGTAATAATTGCCTGTGAAAATGAAAGCTTGAGCCCCATCTAAACTGGGATCGAGTAAGAAATGTTTTTGTATACAAAACATTGTGCGTAATTAGCACCAGAAGCATATTAGTTATCATCGTTGTAGTCTTCTTCTAGCCAGAGCAGGGGCTTTGTTGGGGATGTAGACCTTGTAGTTCACCTGCTAACAAAAAATAGAAGAATCAGCTAGTCAAACCTTTGCAGACTTTGCATAGCAAAGCAAGCTGTTTAATTCACCATTCACAGCATGGAAATTTTGTATTATCCATAATGTATATTAATAAAAAAAATTGTCACCTGCACCATTTCACCACCCCTCATCACAGACATAGTCTTCTGCTCAAACTGGGAGTTGGCTTTAGATCCATCTTGGCATTCTCTTGAACTATGCTCTTCAGATGTTGGTTTAACGCGAGAAGGTTCTGGAGCAGCAGTACAAGCATCAATAACTCCAACACTCTGGTTATTGTTACTACTTCCAGCTACAGTTTGAGATGTTTCAGTTGCACTCTTGTCTATAATATTCTTGGTCACAAGTGAAATTTTCTGCAGAGACACGTGTGAAGGTGGCACTTGCTTCAGGGAGGAGCCAGTGCCTGGAGATTTTTGCCTCAATGCTGACGTATTGGATTCAGACTTATCATTAACAACATTTGCAGTAGTATAATCCTTCTCTTTCAAAATACCAGAGATAGCTGCTCCATTTGATGGACGAAAAACCGTCTGTTCGGCAGCTCTAGATTCAATTGCACTGTCTCTTCCACCCAAATTCTTTTCTTTAGTCTGCATAGGTCTAGAGGACTCTTTCCTCAATGTAGGCCTGTTGTTCTGGTGCATTGAATGGGTTTCATCAACTCCACTAGAAAATTCCGGCTCATGCGACTTGTTTTGAACAAAATCATCCTTAGTAATGCTCAACTTAACATTACTCTCAATTTTATTTTCATGATGAGGAAGGGGTTCCACATTTGTTTTAGGCCCTCCACGGAATCTCATTAAATTTTCCAAAGCCTTTTGCCTCAAAATTGACTCCAAATTATCAGTGCCAGATCCTGCAACAGTGGCAGAATCGTCAATCTCATTTTCCTTGTCAGGATTTTTTATCCCCGCTACATCAAAGTGATGATTAATTTCATCATATTGATCACTTCTATCTCCATCTCTTGAATGGGACTCCTTCGATGTAAGTTTATAAACAGAATCTTCCATTCCTATCAAATTTTTTACACTTCTCTTTTCAGATGCAGTGTAAGAATGATGAGCTAAGTCCCTCTTACCCCCATCATTACTGTCATTGCTTCTGCAGGAAGGGTAATCATCCTGATCATAAAAAATCTCTTCTTTGTGCTCATCCTTATCCTGCTCAGTTTCCTCTTTTTCATGATATGGTTTTGTAACAGTAATAACTGATCTCAAACGCCTTGAATTAATCTCACTTGCCACTTTTTCACTAGTCTGATCATTACTACTATTGCTATACCTACTGAATGAAGAACAACTCCTAGACCTCGTTTTACTCTTGTTAGTTTCACCTCTAGCATTCCCTGAATTTCTCTTATCTTTTTTCTTCTCTCTAGACCTTCCCCTCCTCTCAAATTCACTCTCTCCACTGCCACTAGTACTCCCATGACGACCAGTCGAGCAGCTCCGCGAATCACTGCTTGAAGAACTAATACTAGCCTTTCTCCGAGACTTCTTCTTTGGGACTTTCTTCCTCACCTTAGACTCTCCACTTCTCTTCGAACGCTTTCTCTTCTTTACATGAGGTGAATCTACACTGCTTTCTCGACAAGAACTAGAAGAGCTTCCTCGAACTCTTTTCCTACTGCGTTTTGCATTATCTCTCAAGCGAGACCGTGCTTTTCTACTTTTATAATCATCCTCACTATCGGACGACGAAATGGACAAAGACCCCCGTGACTCATCAGAATAAGAAGCAGAATCATCACGGCGATGAAGCTTCTTAGATTTATTTCTCCTACTTGTCTTCCTTCTTCGAGTCTAACCATAATACACACACATATACAGACAAGAGTAAACATGACATTGATTTATAAATAGCCAAAAAGTAGATTTACTGAGGAACTGAGGCAAAACATAATCAAGTATTAATATTAAATCAGCATCAAGTATTTCATTCCTGGGTTCAGTAGTTTCTTGAGTACTAGTTACAAAAACTTTATCTTTGCGTCAGTTCTCAGTGGCCAAACAGGGGTGATTTTAGCAGCAATAAATAAAAGGGTAACCTAACTTAATTGCCATCAACAAATAAAATCAAACCCTAAATTAGAGCCATAAATTACATGGGAGAAATAAAACCCTAATTAAACAGAATTATAATACATGGAGAGATCATATACCTCAGATGAGATTTTGGACTTTTTCTTCTTGGGCAATTTTCTTTTTGAGGAAGAACCAGTTCGTCCCATTGAAATTTGATCTTCTTTTTCAAGCTGTAGAGAAATTGAGAGATAGAAAGAAACACCAATGAAACAAAAACTGTTAATTAGGAAGCTAGGAATCCCGAACAACAAAATCGAAACTTTCAGAAGAAGATGAGGAAACAGAGTAATGATCGATGGGTTTGGACTGTGAATTGGGATGGTGATATGATATCTTCCTCTTGCTCGATGCTCCCTGTCTATTCAGTTTTTCTCTTTTCTATCTAAATGAGTAAATATTATTTAAATTTAAAAATAAATGGGGCCTACAAATTATTTCTATCAATTTTTTTTATATAATATATTAAAAAAAAAGAAATAAATCTGATGTATTTATACTAATATTATTCAAATTTATAACGTATTGATAAAAAAATTGTTAAGAAAAGGGAAGTTAAATTTTATTTTTATAACTTTAATATGAAAATAAATTTATATATATATATATATATATATATATATATATATATATATATATATATATATATATATATATATATATATATATATATTCTACCAAATTTATTACAAGTTCTTTTTATCAAACATTTATACAAAATGTTTGATAAAAAGAACTTGTAACAATTGTTTTGTAAGATAATTTGTTATGATATTACGGTTTCAAAAATATCTGTTAACATATCAAATGATTTAATAATATTAAATTAGTTGTAAATTTTATTATTAAATTAGTATCCTAGCTAATTAAACTCATTAAAGTTTAAAATTTTATCAAATAATTTTATTCGTAATTTTAGGACTCTAACTTTTATGAATAAAGATTAATTTCTCTCGAAATATATTTTTGAATATTATGGTGTGGATATAATATAATGTTATAGTTGTGGGTAATATTTACAAATTTTACAAAGTAAACAAGTGGTTATATAATATTCGATTGGTCGGGGAATATTCGTTTTAACAGAGAATATTCGTACGATGACACAATCACTGGTGGACCCCACAACGGAAGTATTGTCGTAGTAAAAAAACGACAGAATTATCATTTTATAAAAATAACGGCGGAAGTGTTACCGTTAAAACTGTTGAACTACCCAATAGTAAAAGTACAGTAATATGCGTGGTTGCATAGTATCACACGGTATTGGTTATTGATGCTTACGTGAGAAGTCACTCAGTAATACTCAATTATTGTCACATCAATTGTTGCATCATATCTCTCATATTATTGATTCGATTATTGTCACAGTATCATCTGCATAATATGTTATATTATTAAATCAATAATTGAGACGATAAAGTTATTCATATTATTAAATTATAATATTTACAATGTCTAGAAGTTCTGTTAAGGAGATGTTTGGTAACCTAATTGCGCGCCAATAGGGAGAAATCCTTATTGGAAAGCCCCCTCTTTCCTGGGAACGACCTGGTTGTTAAATATTGTGAGTTATAATATTAATGATAAATAAGTTCGTGTTGATTAAAGATGAATTTGATAGTTCCATTGTGTTGAAATTATTTGTGTTAGTGGAAATCGATATTTATTTCGATAATAATTGATGTCTGGAGGTTATATTGTTCAATCGGGTATTCGGAGCACTTTTCGTGTCGGAGTACTATTCACGAGTTACTATTCACCCGAAAAATATATTTCTTTTAGGTCCAAATCATTTTGGGTACAATATTATTCTATGAGGAGTTTTTCAGACCGTTGGTTGAAATTATAATAGTAAATCAATATAGATCGTTGATTTAAAGTTTTAATATTAACTTGTCCCTTCAGTTTTCCAAGAGTTATTTGTCCCTTCAGTTTTTCAAGAGTTATTTGCCCCTTCGGTGTTTCAAGAGTTAATTGCCCCTGCACAAATAGTAGTTGTCTCTTCAATATTATCAAGAGTCATTTTGACCCTTCGTTAAGACCAAGAGCCACTTTCAGTTCTTTTATAAATATAAGCTCATTCCATCATTATTTCTTACGAATTCGCTGAAACTCTAGAGAGAGAAACTATAGAGAGAAAGAAGAAAAGTATTCTGCTACTTCACTTTTCTAATATCCAGTTTCTTCTAAGGTAAGGGGTATTATTTTTTTCGTATTCATGAAGAGAACTTCTGTTATTTCATTTTTATTATTCTGTTGGAATAACCTGTATACGTGGACTACCGTATACATGGTGAAATTCTTCTATTATTCCATTCCTCATTATTATGTTGAAATAACCTGTTTATGCGAAGTACTGCATACATGGTGAAATTCTTCTATTATTCCTTTCTTTATTATTCTGTCGGAATATCTTGTCTGTGCGTATACGCCGGACCTGGTTCCATTATTTATTATTCTGTCTGAATATCTTGTTTGTGCGTTTACGTCGGACCTGGATCCATTATTTATTATTCTGTCGGAATATCTTGTCTGTGCGTTACGCATGACCTGGTTCCATTATTTATTATTCTGTTGGGAATAACCTGTCCGTGCAGTCTATCGCACGCATGATGAATCCTTCTGTTATTCAATTTTTTATTATTCTGTTGGAATAACCTGTCTATGTGGATTACCACATGCATGGTGAATGATCCTTTATATTCATTCCTTATTAAATTGTGGAAATGATCTGCACACGTGGATTACCGCATGACGGGTAAAAATTCATTTGCAGTTTCATACATTTTATTATACTCAGTTAGTTAAAATTTTGGCTTCTATATTCCCTGAAATTAGTGGAATATCCTGGATATTTGTGCTTCATCCAGTATCTTTTCGTGGAAATATTCTTTTGAGCATTCTTGAATTTTACTCCACAAAGCAGTATCATGTTGACAATTTGGACGTTATTGAGTTTAGGATAAATTAACTTATTAATCTTTAAAATTTATTCTTGAACTTATTTTATTTAATTATTATGTCATTGTCGTCATCATCATCATACTTATATTGTAATGAAAGTCATCTTTGGTTTACGTGCATAGATGGACTTAGTATGATTATGACCAGAGATCATTCGATATAATCATGACCTGTAATGTTATAAATGATGTGGTAAAAGTCCTCAGTGTCCTGTAATGCATTGATGGACAGTTTTTGGTATGATTATGACTAGGGATTATTCGGTATAGTCATGACCGTTGATGATTTAATGAATATACTTGGCCCGTAATACAGGGATGATTAGATGATGTGGTTTATTTATTAAGCTGAGTCTCAGTGATAAAAATTGATGAAAATATTTTAAATCATAGAAGATAGTAGATAGTAGATATCATGTTCTACTTGACTCTTCTAATGGATTGCTTATTCCGCTGCAGTTAAACTTGATGTCTATTGTATTTTATCAGTTTAACATTCTTGAAGACTATTGATAATTTATTATACATTATCTTAGTCATAATATTTCTTACTGGGCTAGTTGAGCTCACCCTTTCTTTCACTGTTCTCTTCAAGAAATGAGAATATAGCTGGGACGAGTCGGAAAAAGGAGTGACGGTCCAGATGATAGCATTAGTAGTTCTCAATATTCTGTTAAATAGTGTGACAATAAATATAATGAGGACTCCTTTGAGTGTGGATATTGTCCAGATGACAATATTCCTATTAAAACTCTCAGTTTATGTATTGTCGTATATTACACGACGGTTGTATAATTAAGTTTGTATTTATATTCTGTACCATGTATTTGGTAACTCAAGATGGGTGATGTATACTTATTTTGGGGACGTCACAGTTGGTATCAAAACTTAGGAATATGATCCATGGCTGAGATGTGAGACAAGAACTAGGAGGGGAGAAACGAAAAATTTCTTCGCTAGCATGACCTACCTAAATTTATTTGGTATTTAATTGGTCGGTCAGAGTATATGGATAATATGTGATATATTAATTAACGCTTATTTTGTTGCAGTATTTGAAATGGCATCCGAAAATGTTGAGATAAGCAATGAAGCACATGAGACCATTGAGTCACCAACGATCAATGCCTAGGGTAATGTGCAACAAGAAGACAATAATCCTCATATAAACAATAACACCGATAAAATGGTGAACGATGGGATGGTCAGAGGCTTTATGCAATTCATGCAGCATCAGGCGAAGGCGGCTCCTGTCCAAAATACAGGTGGAAACACTGACAACTCTCGGGCGGTCACCGCTAAGCAGTTCAAGGAACTGAGACCACCGGAGTTTTTTGGAGAGCCAAAACCACTTAAGGCGGAGACGTGGATAAAGCAGATAAACAAGATATTTGATGTCTTGGGATGCTCTGAGGAGCAAAAGGTTTCCTTTGCCACCTTCATGTTGCATGGAGAGACATATTACTGGTGGAAATCTGTAAAGCGTATTCAACCTGCCGCACTGAAGATGTCTTGGGAGAAGTTCCAAGAGCTGTTCAATGACAAGTACTTTCCTGAAAGTATTCGTCACATGAAGGAGGTAGAGTTCATCAAGCTTGAGCAAAACAATATGACCGTGGCGCAGTACGAAGCTAAGTTTACCGAGTTGTCTCGGTTTGCGTCCCACTTAGTTGATAATGAGGAAAGAATGACGCGGATGTTTCTAAGAGGTTTGAAACTTGAGATACTTCAGTATCTGATTTCTCATAAACTGTGTTTGTATTCAGATGTTGTAAATATGACTCAGTTATTAGAACGCAATAACAAGTCGACCCAACCAAGAGAAAGCAGTCGGCAAAATGATAATACCAATGGTAGCAGTCATCGAAGCGGTGACTGTAAGACCCCAACTTATTAATGAATATAATTAAATTTTCTCTAAATATTATTGTGAATAATAAGGGGTTAATTTGATATAATACTTTGGTTATGGGTGAAATGTGCAAATTTTGCAAAATAAGCAAGTGGTTATAAAATATTCATTTTGTCGGGGAATATTCGTTTGGTCGTGGAATATTCTTGCTGTCGGGGAATATTCGTACGACGGCGCAGCCTTGTATGGGCCCCATAATGAAAAGCGATTGGATGAAGAAAACGACAAGTATAAGTTGTTTATAAATAACGGCGTAGTTGTTACCGTTAATACTGTTGGAATACCCGGTGGTTAAAATACAGTAATAACGCGTTATTGCACAGTAGCACACGGTATTGCACAGTATTTTTGAAATTATTGATTCTTACATAAGAAGGCACTACTCAATAATTGTTACAGTAATTACTGTTCAATATTTTATTTTATTGATTCAATAATTGCTACGTTGAAATTTTATATTATTGTTGTTCAATAATTGTCACTGCACAGTATTTCCCATTATCAGATCAATAATTCATATTATTTGAATAATATTATTAGATAACATTATTGGCAATGTCTAGAAAGTTCTGTCTAAGGAGAGTTTGGTCACCTAATTGCGCGCCAGTAAGGAAAAATTCTTATTGGAAAGTCCCCTCTTTCCTGGAACGGCCTTGTTGTCATAAATGTGATTCTGTAATATTATTTGTGAATAATTAATTATTGATTCATATGATAAGAAAATATTTATTTTATGTGATATAAACGAGGTATATATTTTTTGTGGTTAAAAATGAAGGAGTTAATGTTGAGGTTTTTATCCGTATTTTTGTCGGAATGGAGGTATTAAAAATCAGGGTTTTTGAGATATTTTTGCGGGGGTTATAATTTTTAATCCGACCGTTGGATCGTGGTAATTTTTGGATATGTTATACATATATAAGTTGAGTATATGCTCACAAATTTTGACCGTTAAAAATGAACGTATGATTTATTATGAATTTTACAAGATGACTGGTTCAAAAATTATTGAATTTTTAGAGTTTATCATTTTGATAGAAAATTCTAGAATTGGTGGGCCCCACTTGTGGTTGATGAAAAAATGTGCTGAATTATATTTCAAATGTGGTTGGTGGGAATAGTAGCAGGTAAAGCTATCAGGTTGCAGGTCAAGCCTACTAAAATTTTCCTATAAATAGAGGGCTAAGTTAGAATTGAAAATCACACCAGAAACAAGTTTTTTCTCTTTCTCTCTCTAGATTATTGAGTGTATTTTGTGAGTATTTAGATACTTTGAGAGTTTCTATTCATCAGAGCAAGTTTCTTTCAGCCTTATACCGGTATTCCGACCAGAAGTACTGATATTTTGAGGTAAGAGATATTATTTTCTTCTTAATGATATTATTTTCTTCAATATCATTATGTTGAAATATTGATATGAGTTTTTATAAAATTTAGAACTTTTTGTGTCGGGGTTACTATTCACGTATACGACACTATTCACGTATACGGCACTATTCACGAATACGGCACTATTCACCGAAAAATAAAATTTTCTATTTTTGTCCAAGATGTCTATTATGGTTACTTTCTTTGATTGTATCCATGTTTTGATCTTTATATTTTTGAATTTTGCTTCACAATTGAATTCATTGATTGATTATTTGAAGTATTATTGATCTTGGATAAACTGTTATACGAATCCTTACTATTTGTCCTTCTGTTTCACTGGATTCGTTCTCTTTAAGATATTTTTCATCATCCTCAGTCCTAAATGATGATATTACTGAATATCTTTGGCCTGTAGTACAAAGATGTATGATTACTTGATGAATATCTTTGGCCTGTATGCAAAGATGAACAGGTGTTGAGATGAACATGACTGACAGGTGATACAAATGAATATCTTTGGCCTGTACTGCGAAGATGAATATTTGGATAAAGATGATTATTAATTGATGTTACAGGGATAAAATATTGATTATGGACTTTTAAATCTTAGAAGATAGTTGAATTCATTCTCTACTTGACTCTTCTAATGGTTTGCTGTTTCCGCTGCAGTTGTTGATCTAAAACTTGTTGTCGATTATATTCTATCAGATTTTTCCCTGTTGAAGACTAACGATAATTTGTTGTGTATTATCTTAGTCATAATATTCTTTACTGGGCTAGTTGAGCTCACCCTTTTTCTTTTTGTTCCATTTTTCTTCTCAGGAGGTGAGAACATAGCAAGATCTAGTCGGGTATGGAGTGATGGTTCTAGAAAGATATTTTAGCAGTCCTCACTATTTCTGTAAATAGTGTTTGAATAATTGTAATGAGGATTTATTTGAGTTGGATATTGTCCAGAAGACAATATTTGTACTTAAACTCACAGTAATGTTGTCGTACTTTGCACGACAATTGTATTATTGAAGTTGTAGTTTGCTTTCTGTACCATGTATTTAGCGACTCAAAATGGGTTAGATGGAATGGACCTATTTTGGGGGCGTCACAGTTGGTATCAGAGCTTAGGGATATGATCCCTGGCTGAGATGTGAGACAAGAACTAGGAGGAGAGAGACGGGAAATTCCTTCGCTAATATGACCTGACTAAGTTTTTGGTATTTATTTGGTCGGTCAGAGTATGGGATAATAATATGACATGACTATTAACCCTTGTTTTATGGCAGTATTTAAGAATGGCAGCTGAGAACGTTAATAATGGAATAAATCAGACCGTGGAGACATCTTTGATCACCACCCAGGGGAACGTGCAACAGAAAGGCAATTCCTCCTGTAAACAACGTTACCGAGCAAACGATGAATGATGGAATGTTTAGGAGCTTTTTGCAGTTCATGCAAAATCAGACGAGGGAGACTCGTGTGCAGAATACGGGTGGAAATGATAACAACGCGCGGTTTGTCACAGCTAAGCAGTTCAAAGAATTGGGACCACCAGAATTTAAGAGAAAGCCGGATCCGATCATGGCGGTCAAGCAAATTACCAAGATATTCGATGTTTTGGGATGCACGGAGGAACAGAAGGTTCCATTTGCCACTTTTATGTTCCGCGGTGAGGCAGACTACTGGTGGGAGTCTGTGAAGCGTACCCAGCCTGACGTACTCAACATGTCCTGGGAAACATTTCAAAAACTATTCAATGACAAGTACTTTCCTAAAAGTATTCGTCATATGAAGGAGGTGGAGTTTATCAGACTGGAACAAAACAACATGACGGTGTCCCAGTACGAGGCGAAGTTTGCAGAGTTATCCAGGTTTGCACCTCATTTGGTCGAAAATGAGAAACGAATGACAAAGATGTTTCTGAGAGGTCTAAAACCCGAGATTCGGCAATATCTTATCTCTCATAAATTTTCTTTATATTCAGATGTTGTAAATAGGGCTCAATTATTAGAGTGAGATAAGGAGTATGTGCAACCGAGAGACCACAACCAGGGTCATACCGGTGGCGGCAGTCATCGAAGCAATGAAAACCAGCAGGGAGGAAAAACATTCGACAAAAGCGGTAACCACTCTGTGGTAATCGTGGTCGTGATAATAGATGGAGCGAGTCGGAAGGAGATTTCAAGAAGAGAAGGTACAACAATGATAACGTAAAAGACGTCAGCACAAACATCAACTGTTTCTAGGGGAGGAGAACGACCACCGTCGTATGTTACAAATGTGGGAAAGAGGGACATATCAGCCCAAACTGCCCACAACAATCCAAGATATGTTATAACTGTGGAAAGGAGGGTCATATAGCTCGAGAGTGTTCTGTAGCAAAACCAAGTTCAGCGGGGATGGTGACTCAAAAAGCTGTCCCAGAAAAGTCAAAGTCAACGGTTCTTGAAAGAGCGTTTTTCGTGACTGGTCAGAATAGCGAGAACCCGAACGAAGTTAGCACGGGTTAGTTAATTATAAATTTTTGCGAAGTCTATACTTTATTAGATACCAATTCTACCCATTCATTTATTTCTCCTGCTTGTGCTCAACGTTTAAACTTGACTCCGGAGAAATTAGACTTTGATTTATCTGTGAAAACTCCGTTAGGAGAAACTTTCGTTACATCCACTGTTTATAAATCTTGTTTGATTCAAGTTGGAACCATCACATTACCTGTTGATCTTATCTCTTTAAAGATACTTGCTTTTGATGTGATTTTAGGAATTGATTGGTTAACTACTCATCATGCCAAAATTGATTGCTTTCGTAAGGTTGTTAGTTTTCATATTCCTAAGCAACCTGTTATTCAATTCAAGCAACCAAACCATTGAAGTCAAACTCTTTCATATCAAGCCGTAAAGTCATTTGTTTATTTTAAAAACAGATGTCAAGCTTTCTTAGCCCATGTCATGGACTTGAAACAAAAATACGTCAGATTTGAATTGATATTTCTGTTGTTAGGAAAATTTTTGACGTATTTCCTGAAGAATTTTTGGGCTTACTCCCAGAGTGTGATATTGAATTTTGTATCATCTTTGAATCTGGTACAAAACCCATTTCTAAAATCTCATATCGAATGGCTCCTATTGAACTTCAG